>JAMKCH010071543.1:0-45742 GCA_023653785.1 Ophioderma brevispina
ATGTAATTTGCCCACGACAACATAATGCCCAACATCTATCAGGCGAGAACTCTTTAACCGCTTCATTCCCCACCAATTGACATCATTATACGAATTACGGAACTCCAGATATTAACTTGCACACCAGCCTTGCGGAAGGGTTAACATTTTGACCGGCCCAAAGGTCAACTGATGGTCACCAAGGGCAAATTGAGGTTCACCCAAACATGTCACCCCACCCCGCCCCTCCTTCTACAAGTTACAATATCGTAGCCCTTACGAATCATGGGAAAACGTGCAAATCCAATTTGTTGCTTGCCCAAACATGACAACGGATAAAAATAGAATCCCACATCACAGTGCATGCGATCCACGATGTCGATGATATCAACAATGAATCGTGCTAGTCTGGCACCTACGGGGCCATATATTATATCCACAGCGATTTTTGGTTCAAATGCTAAATCACTGCGTCTAAAATCGCCTCCGGCGTCAATAAGCTTCACTAGAATGGTCGTGAAAAAAAGACGGGTTATTGCATTCATTTTTGTCACTTCGAAAACACACGAACGCCATTTTTTCGGCATTCAGATTCAGCGGTTCTCTATTCTATGTTAGCTAGTTAACGCAAAACAGGCGCACATCACTGTTTGGACTGCACATGCCCCATCTAGCCACGGATTTCAAGGAATTAGCATCCATATGACGAGGTCATGTAGGGGGGGTGGACTCAGGCATTCCTAAAATTTCTATTAAAAAAAACACACCACGGCTCTTCCAGACTTACATTACACCCTCTATGCGCAAACGATGGAATGCACGGAGGTTATAGGCGCTCTCGGGGGCGTAACGGTGAATATCTGGATCTACTGGAAAGTCGGATTCAGAGAAAGAATACGCCATATTTGGTTAGAACACACAACTATTTGGTAAAGAACACACCATATATGGATTATGGGGGCTTTTGGCTAATTTATCACTCAAATATGGTTTTGAACATTTTTTTATATTAATCGTTATTGGGTTTCCCTGGGTTTCCATTAAAGTGTTGGGTTTCCATTGAAGTGTTGGGCGCGCTGAGCTCGAAATCGAGCAGGACAAGGAGGGGGTGCGGGTATTACTTTTACTCTAAAATAGCGAAATGTGTCTACCAGCAGAGATGTGTCTACCATACCAGCTGAGGCGTTTGTGGGGATTCGTTCCACGAACCAAAAAGAGGGGACAAAGAGATGGAAAGAGTTGTTGGGCAAGGGCATGGTGATTTCTTAGTGTGTCATGTACATATGTGGGTGATACAGTGACAGATTTTTACCAGCCACTTTAAATTTCATTGTCAAAAAATGAAATTTCTTTTGCAAACATCGAGTTTGTTAACCAATGGAATTTTCTGTGTGGACAGACTATTTTTTCAGAACTGAGTCGAACAAGCACACCAAGCATATGAGGCCTCTATTGAATGAGGAGGGTCATTTTAGATCTAGGTTACATTGGCTAATAATATTCAATGTCCTGCAGTGTGTCCAGAGCAAACATCAATAGCGCATATGCATTTGGGACTGGTGTCACACGCACAGGCTGGACTTGAACAAATAAGGCAAACGGGATGTTATTGACCGTAATTTTCAAGTCGGAACTAGAACAAGTGGCATACAAGTCTGTACCAATGTGTGTTACACGTGCACGGCGTGTTATGCTTACAAAATAGTAACTTTAATCTCTCTTTCCCCCTTTCTATATATTTTTGGTGGGGTTGGTTTATTTATGTTGCTGGTTTCCTTCTGAGCACTAAACCACTAAACTTTCACACAACATATCTGATTGGATAATTACATCATGTATTCATTTCAATGACCAATTAAAATGCAGCTTACAAATATTTTAAGCTCTAGCCCTCTTCAGCCCTACCACCATTTCTTACCGCATTGCTGAATGGCTCAAAGAATCATGTTAAGTTCCGCTGCGACCAATCGGCAGGTACATGCTCATGGGTGTTAAAATACAGAAAGAGTTCCATATGTACCCCCTTTAAAATTCTACAGGAAACAAATTATATTTATTTATGGCCTACACTAACAAAACCCCTAACCCTAAGGCCAAAAATAAGAATTTGTTACATGTTCAACTTTGAAGGGGGTACATGTGGAACTGCCTAAAACACAAATATATTCAGCATACTGTAAAACATGTTAATTTCGCGAGTAACAAGAATTCGCGAAATTAAATCCTCACTAAAATATTGCCCAAGTATATCAGCATCACCACAAAATTAAAAATTCATGAAATTTAATACTCGCGAAAAAGTACCTGCGAAATTATGTTTTACAGTAGTTAAGCACTAGCAAAAGACCTGCTTTACATTTCAAAATCCACTGACTTAAGTGCTACCTAGTATAGAAATAATAAAAATATACCAATATAAGTAAAACTTTACAATTCTTAAAGGTGCATTTCGTGATTTCAGCACCTTCTGTTTTATTCATTGATCACTAGTTATCATAGAGAAAAGCTTATTCTGAAAATTTGAGCTGATCCCGATCTTGCGGTTTTGTGTTATGAGCAATTGCTCGTTTCCCACGGTCCCATAGGCTACTGTGCTGTAATTTCTGTCCGTTTCCGGACAGAAAATACAAAATTGCAAATTTCTTACAGAAGCGACCGAATTTGCACGTAAGATTGGGCACACGTGGATTACTAAGGCTAACGGTTCAGATGATATAAAAATCAACATTTTTAGGTAAGTCGGGGGGACGAGGCTGTGGATCACGAAATGCCCCTTTAATGTTTTTTGACAATCTCAAATTTGAATACAAGATATGTTAAATCCTTACAGTGGCCCTAGAACAGAAGCTATTTGCTATCCTGTTTTATAAACTGCACCCACATCATCATCTCTATAGTGAATTTGTTCTTGTAGCCCAGAGCTCCTTGTACATGAAAAGTGACCCGGTCATGAAATTAACTTGAGTGATAGTCTACATTATGGTGATTGGCACTCACTCACCAATTAATTACACCTTTAATCACTCAGGCTATTTGTAAGATATTACCATTCATTTGATGACATTTCAAGCCGTGTATAATTCAGTCTTGATTTCTTCAACTGGAATCTCCCTTCTGTGCGCCCTCGGGTCACTTACCAACCATTTGCGCTTTTTTCAGCCACAATTAATGTTTGACGCCTCTGAAATGTGACAGAAATAATCAGGCCATCTCAGGCCCGAGTGGTCTTGAATAGGAAATGACCAGAAGCTTCATTTTGGAAGTGACCTCTCCCGGGGGTTTCTTCTCCACTCTCTCTGATTGCTGCGAGTGGTCATGGTCAGTTTCTCTTTTAATTTGAAGAACTTATTAAGATACGGTAAAGAAATAGTCAATTGAATTGTATTACCGAGCTGGACATTGATACCATGATAAACATTTTTTTTCCATGATTGAATTTTCAGCATCCAGTGACCAAAATAATTCTTATGCTCATTTCACAGAAAATATTTCAATATTTAACAGGTCGTAAGTGTGCGAAATTGAATTTCAAAATAGAAGAAAAATAGGTCAAATTTTTTAAAGAACCAGGATAAATCTGTAAATTCACGATGAAGGCAAAGTAGAAATTGATCCAAATTTTAAAGAAATATTTTAAAAATCAAGAGCACATATTCTTTGCCAATCAAATGGTGAAGTCACTTTGTATCAATTTTTTTTAAGTTTCTCAGAATCGATAGACACAATTTTCTCTAATTTCATACAACAAAATTAGGTCAACTATTTTAGCGACTAGCATTTCTAGTTCAAGCTAGCATTGGAACATTGATGGCACACCATGCGTATTGTATAATTCAATATTTTGATTGTAGTCTGACGGGTACGTAATGTTCTTGTTTGAAATTCTATTTGACTGGGAAAATGAAAAAGAATGAATTCACATGGAGGGGGAAACTTTTGTAAACCACTCCAAAAATACTGAAAAATTAGTGCAAAAGAGTGATATTTCCAAAGACATATTTTGCTTTTGACTACTAAGATCTCAGGCAACATTGGCGAATTGTATTTTTAATTTGTTCAAAACCTAGGTAGCAAAAACTTCTCCAATCCACTTTACCATTTTTTATTCCCCTAACCTGATGAACCTCTTGCCAGATCTTAGGCAACAAATTCCTTCTTACTGATCACATTACTGTGAAAGTGGTAATTTTCGCATGTGTAATTTTTCACGCTTCTGCAAATTTTAGCATTTTTCACTTGTTTTTAAACGTACCTTTTTCAGCTATCCTTCACAGAGTAAACACAAAACAATTATTTTTGCACGTTTGTAATTTTGCGCATGCTCAGAAGTGCGCAAAAATTAATGTAGCATGAATATTTTCACTTTTACAGTACATGGCCAGAAGGGAACAAGTTTGGTCAACTGTTGTCTTCTTTGAAGTTAGTAAAATGACAAGTTGAACACATTGGGATTCTAAACATCACTTCTGCAGAAATTTTCCAGGTAGTTTTCCCCGTAATTCATGATGAAACCTCATTTTGATGAGGGTGGTTAGGAATGAAATAGCTGCCCCTTGTAGAATACAACATGTACAATTTACTTTCGTGACAAAATATCTTAAAATTTGCTACTACTGCTAATTTTGTCATTTAATTTTTCATAATAATATTATTACGTACACACACACAAAACAAATGAACTACAAACACATAAACACACAAAAAACCCACAATTTTAGTCTAAAGGTACCCCACTCGATTATAACATACTAGGAGTAGGCGATCACCTGGCTTTTGCAATTACATGACTTTTGACCCAAACAAGCTTTTTGAAAATACTTGTTGAACATTGTTTTTCGCAATTACCTGGCTTTTGGCATTAGTAGCACCCCGAAAATGCAAACTTGTTCTGGCACAGCCCCAGATGCAGTTGCCCACCAAATTTGAAGGCTTGATTAAAATATTCAGGTTTCTCTCTTGCTCATTTTTTTCCCAACCTAAATTTTTTTAAAATCCACCTCCCCAGCATAAATAACGACTCCTCCCTAAATTCCAATGAATAATGAATACATACCTTTCGGTTACTGTAAGCAACCCATATGTTAGGCTAGTCACATTATTATGGGAAATAACTCAGCCAATACCTACCAAAATCTAAGGATCAAGTAATGCCCCTTTAAGTTGTGCCAAATTCCTATGCTTACATATTTGTCAAATTGCATACATTAAACAGTATTAGAAATGGCAGCTATTTTGGATACAAATTTGTGCTCCCATCCCACAGCAACGTCCATCCTTGACAAAATGTGATGAGAATTCTGATAAGGCATGCCAAATTGCGCATGCCTGATGTGACAAAATTGCCATTTTATCCTCTTTCTTGATAAAACAAAACTCTCACCACTGCCACTTCGTAAATCAAGTTTTTCCTCTCTTTGAGACGTGTGTGCTTTTTAAATTCCACAACACCTAAGACAAGGCTAAAGAGAAAAGCGATGAATCCAAGATACGAAAACGATATTTTCTGATATAAGGTTAGTTCGCTCAAGTCGGCTAAAGTTTATCAATACACTTTTTTTTCTTTGGCTTGAGAGATAATCAAAACATCTCAAATTGACGAGATTAGTTCGTCACAGATTTCCAAATGCAATTGTCCTTAAATTCGTCTCAATGCTGCCGCACACGCTAGAAAATGCGTTAGATATTTTCAATCTGATTAGGAGGTTTCTGAAAGCTGAAGATTTTCTCTTTGTCCGACGATACTTGTTGTTTTTCTTTCAATTATTATCATTTTACTTTCCCTTTCATGATGCTGATAATTTTTCATATTTGGAAGAAATGTATACTTACAACAAATGTATAGATCAGAATGGTTGGGTAATGTCCTACATCGCACATGTGTCATATAGTGTTTATATATACTTTTTCCTGTGAGGCCTGCTACTTTGTTTTGCTTTCTTTTTCCCAATTTCAATCATCATCATTTACTGACCCACATACATACTCCCTATGCACTAAGCAATTCTGAATTGAAGATAAGGGTTTACCTAGCTAGAAGTCTCAGATTTCTGGTTGAAGATTAAGGGGTGTAACCAAGGATGTAACCTGACAATCCTCGCAAAATTCTTGGAACAATAAGCGCATTCAGGTGTAAATAAATTCCCCCCCGCTCCCCGTAACATGTTGTTCCGAGGCCAACGTTTGATCGTGTTGTGGAGGTCTCAACATGGGTCTGATGGGGAGAGGGAAGGGTAAAACATGCTCCAGCGTCCTCTGTCCCTGGGTTTTATTCACTCACAGCAAAGTGTCACGCTTGATTGCATTTAAGAAAGCGCGGGGTTTTTCCAAGTTCTTTTTGCGAGATGTCGAGTCTTTCAAAATTTCATCTAATTTCAGGTTTTGTGTTGCTCTGTAATTAAAAAACAACAAACGATATAAACCCCAATTTTCAGGATCTTTGTTCTGACGTTTTCCTATCTTGTGACAAATATTTTATTGAAAATAATCTGTAAGACGTAATGCTCCATTAATATTAAATTATAATCGGCAATAAAATATTGTGCCTAGGAGAATCCTTGGGTTTCACAATAATATGAGACGCACATTGTTCTTTGATTCAAACAAACACTAAGGGAACTCACGTTGTATTCTGAGAATTGCACTTTAAATTTTTAATTTGGCAAGAAGCACTTACATAGATTACCAACATACAAAAGATTCCAGTAAAGCCATCTGCAATTTCATCTACCGTAAATCTGAGGACGGTGAATATTTGAGGAATGTCTTCCATACATTTAAATATGAACCCTAAATTTTCAAACCTGGAGTTTCAAACGGTGCAAATAAACGATTTAACAGGACTTAACATACCACAACACATTTCCTGCGTAATGACTAAATAATTGTAAATTGCCTCGATGATGTACTCTAATGCCATGAATACTAAAAATGTGACAATAATATCATAACGATAGATAAAAAAGGTAATGAAAATGATTATAAGAGGTGGTAACAATTGACTACAACTATTTTATAACCTGAAACAATTTTTAGAATCTACCAATGAAAATTTTCCATGAATATCCACATTTTAACCTTGGATCTTCCGTGTTTCTTAGTTCAATATACGCTAGTCAACACGAGCTATAGTGTTTAGAAATGGAAGATATCGATATTTTTCGATAGTCCATTCAGAAAATCGGACAGAGTGAACCCAAGATCCATCGTCAAATCCTTTATGGCCAGTGAATTTTTCACGACTGACATTTTTGTGGTTGGGATAAGTCTAAATTTCGTGGTATATAATTACCCACACGTTTGAGCTTATGTTCTTCAACTATTATTATAATTGATATTGTATAAACATATGATATTCCCCGATTCTCATCCATTAGGTCTATGTATCACTATGCATTCATTTTAGCACAACATATGGAGACGTTGACACACATCTCTGCCTCAATTCCTATTTCGTCATTCATATAGAACAATGCCGAAGTCACGAACTTTGACTTTGAAAGAGGCTAATGGTCAATGGCAAACGGTAATCGTTAATGATTTGCCACATTGAAATATGCGGGTTTTTTGGATGGTCGCCATTGAAAGACAAAACCTGTTCGTATGATCTTAGTACTTAACACAAGTAAACCGTTGCTAAAACGCCGATACGAACGCGCCTTCCAAATGTCGGAATATCATTTCTGAGTTACCGCGTGGTTCCAACACCCTCAATCCATGATTAAAAGTTATTTTTTTTCAGAATTCTGAAAAAAATCAAGATTTGTTATTGTAAAGCTCGGGGTTAACCGTGTGTTGGTTTGTCAACTTTAAAACCATTTATAGCATTTGACGTTACAATTCCCTCACATTACACAACGTACTCCGTGGTCGAGTGGTTAGCTCGCGTTACTTGATATCCAAAGTGGCACTGGTTTCAATCCAACTGTTTTCACTTTTTTTTCCTAGTTTTAATTGTCTTCTTTCCCTTTTGTTTACATTCTCAGTAATGAAAAAAGCATGTAGGCCAAATATTTACAACCATAGAACACGCGTGTAGAACGTATTATATGCCAATAATAATTATTCTCGTAAAACGTTGTGTATAAAATGGCTGACAATTCCTGCGCTTTTTAATAGCTCAAAATTTCCCTTACAAATGAAATTGAAAAGGCCACATAATTGTATCCCTTCCCAATAACCTCCATCGTAGATTTAATTGTTGCCATGAAATGACAGAATTGTGAAAAATCTTAATTTTTGGAACTCAAACCCTCCAACCCGTCTGTTCTGTCAACTCGGCAAACTCGGCATGCCTGTGTTCGAGTTTTTATTCTGTTTTTTTTCCCCTTTTTTTGCTACTTAAAATAGAATAGCTCTATACCATGTTTGGACAAATTGAAGTAAATGCAAAGTGACGTATGTTAGTTTCTCGCACATTTGTTCAGTACTCTTACTACTCCTTTATTGCAAAGCGTTTTTCTCTCAGATTTCTCCTGTATGTAGGTATATTAAGGTAAAGATGTCCTGAGAATTTGGGGTTATCTTATCTTGCGATTTTTGGAATTATGAAAGCAAAACGTGAAATTAGATGATAGTTGTTTGCAATTGACTCAGACAATCCTCGCAAAAATTCTGGAACATTAGCGCTTCATTGTGTAAATAAAGCCCCCCCCCCGCTCCCACCTACATGTTGTTAGCACCAAACCGTGTTTGACGTGTTTAGTGAAGGGCATCAACATTGGGGGGGGTGGGTCTGATGGGGAGAGGGGAGGTCATAACCATGCTCCAGCTCCTGCTTTCCCCTGGATTTTGGAGAATGATTTTATTCACCCACAGGCAAAGTGTCACTCTTGATTGCTTAAGAACGCGGGGTGGTTTCAATTCTTTTGCGAGATTGTAGCGAGAAACTCTTCTCAATTTCTTTACAGTACAGACCATCCTTATAACTGGATTTAAGTTGAGGTTGTGGCCCTGTTGCATACCAGAACAAGGTGGGGAAGGATAGATCTCAGAGGGTGTTTATGATTCCTCCACAATGCAACCAGTTTGTGGGAATTTTAACCTCAATAAAGGTCATGTGATCCACAAAAATAGAATCTTAACACATAAAAACCCTGATTTTATGCTCTTTTTAGCCCACAAAGCATTATTACTTAGGGAATTTTTAAGCATTTCATGAAAGTGTCCTTTGGTTCTTAAGCTTTTAGGGACCACTTTTTATCCATAAGTACTTACATAGGCACACTGCAATGCATTGTGGGATTGATTCAACACCTCTGGGTAGATCTTTTATTGTGCAATCTCATATTTCATTGTGTAAACTTTGTGGCAATTTAGAGAGCCGCTCGACGATAACTAAGCCCTTTCCACATTTATTATTATTGCTGCCACAGAATCCCATCACTCATCATGCATTTTCCTCTCCGTGCATGTGTGTGCAGCATCATCATATGTGTGTGGTGGTAGGTAGGCTTTAAGTGTTTACAACCATATCTAGATTGGCTTAATCAATTTTTCTTAAGTTTCTAAGATTCCCGTAATCAACTAAATACACTGGCTGAAAATTAACTTGGATGATTTCTAAAGCAATAAATGACAAAAAATTGGCAAAAAAATATACGCTATTTTACTTGTATTCTTGTTGGTTAATGCACACATTAGTGCACCCAAATTTTACTTTAGTGCCCAGGAAACACACCTATGTATGTTACAAAAACAGTTCCAACTCAAAGACAATTTCTGACATTTGTTCCTTTTTGCCCACTAGTTCCCAGAAGGGTAATGATTTCAATGCCTAAATCTCGAACCATACCTACCCATGTTACCCCACAATTTTGGACTGAGTCCCAATCTATCCTTCCCATATATTTTCTCATTGGTTTTCTCACATCTAAATAAAACTAGAATTTTCGCGGTTCTCGGCTTTCGCGGTTTGCGCGCGGGTTGGTTGATAGGTTCCGTGCGGAACCCAGTATCAGACGTTACCTGTAGGATTAGTAAACTTTGTCACCACCTTAGCGTCCTTGTCTGACTACCGACACAGGGCCCCTTTGCAAACTATACCAGGGCCCCTTTAGAGCTTGATAAACAACCTTCACAGCACAACAAGTCTGTCTTCATTTCGATCTACCCAAGACACCCTTCACAACCGTATGGAAGCCCGTCCCAGTTTAACCCCCTATTTACGACATTCCAAATGGCGATCGTTCGGAAAACGGAAAACAAAAAGCCTCAATTTCTTGAAACAACTGCCTCACAATGCGTTCCCAAAGTTCACCTTTCCTTCAACAAAAAACAAAATAAAACAAGCCTTTCGGCCCTTGAGAAGAATTCAGCCCATAACATACCATTATAGCTCAAAAACAACGCTCCCTCTATCAAAAACCATTAACCAGAAGTTCATTGCACTCACAATGCGAAGGCAGTACCTACCCCCAATACGTACACAATTACTGTCTTCTGCAGACACATTTTGGACCCTCAATTAATATACAGACTAACTTCTGCTAACAAAAGTCGGGCCACAAATATTCCGTACCCTGATCAAGTTGAGTGCCCCACACCCTCACCCACTCCCATAATCTCATTATCTGTATATTCTTTCTATTTTATAAGTCCTTAAGCCGGCCTTCATTCATCGGCAGTGAAACACGGTCTTCCAATTACTAAAAAAAAAAAAAAATAAATATTATGACAGCATGTATGTTTAAGATATCAAATTGGGCTGATTTTTCTAATTTACAACATTTTTTGGATTATAAACTAAAAATCTTGTTCACACCAAAAGCAAAATTAATGATTTTTTTATCTAGTAGTGAAAAAGGAAACATTGTCAATTAGGACAATAAACAGTAGGCCTATAGCAGAGAAGCTCTGGAGACGACAATAAGTGGCCAAGCCAATTAAAGGTTTGATGCTGTATTTCAGGCATATCCTTCAACACAACACACATATCCCATAACACAATATGGACTTATGAGGTTTTGACATCACATCAGTAACGATTCTGCTATACCAACGTATCAGGAGTAATTTGTCACAATGTATATGGGATATTGGATTTTGATTTAAAGAGGCCACAATCATGAGATTAGATCATTTAATCAATTTCACCCCATATCCCATAATACAATAAATGACGGTAATTGAAGGAAATATAGATCGCGATTTTATAAGTATTTAACAGCAATTATTAAGATAATTGACAAAATGCATTGTGGAAATTGATTTGATACCTTGATGCGTAGTACCCAACCCTCTACCTTACGTCCACAGTCAAAAACCCCATCTTGCAAAAACCCCCCCCCCCCCCAGCTCTCGCCAGTGAGAGCGCCGACTTTTCCATACTAAGGGGTAAAAAAAAAAAACATTCGGGGTCCGATACAAAACAACAACAAACTATAGCCTTCTTGATGTACACATCAAAAATGTTATCTGTTTTAAAAAATTATCGCCCTGCCTTCAGATTTCCAATATTTTTTTAATTTTTACTCCCACCTCTCTCCGAGAATACTCTTATACATTTCCTCAATATTGATACTCCCTATTTAGGAACAGGGAATATTCCACTTGGCAAATCTGTAGATGTACTCATTTCTTGAAATAAAACTTGCCTCAGAATTCATCCAAAAATCCACCTTTTCCTTCACAAAAAAACAAAAAAGCCTTTCGGCCCTGGCGAAAGACTTCAACACATATCATATCCCCAAATGTATAGCGCTAAACACGCTCCCTCTATCAAAAACGGTTGACCAGAAAGTTCAATTTTTCTCACAATGCAAAAGGCCGTTTAGCTACCCCCAATACGTGCACACTTACTGTCTTCTGTCAGCACATTTGGATTTTCAAAAGTAGACCAATCCCAATATACAGACTAACGTAGATATCAAGGGTTTAGCAAAAAGGACCCGTCTGCCAATAGAGACAGGGTTAAATTTGGAGGTATTACACTTAAATAAGAACACAAATGATAAATAGCAGCTATTGCAGCTGGGGGATTTCGTGCCACAAAAACACCTTGATGTCATCTGACTTGCAGCTTGTAAGCTGACCACGAACTCAATGAGCACTACCCACATTTCATAGAGGATTCCTGATTGGTTAATTATATTACATTATTCATTTCAATAGCCAACTGAATGCCAGCGTACAAAATATAAACTAAACAACTTTTAATATGGTGTCTCATAGGGATCACAACATCACCAAATAGTTTTTCAATTATGACCAATCACAACATCAAATAAGTTCATTGTAACCAATCAATGGGTAGTACTCTTAGGGTTAACAAAAAGTATTTTTTTCAGCAAGATGCTAACCAGTATGAAATTCAAGTGTCCTCCCTTGAGTAAAACAGGTCAGTACACTAATACATTTACATATAGTCGTGCAAACTTGAGCTGAAAGATGAGAATACAGAGGTATTGTTAGGTTATCTTGATTGGGCACAGCGGATGTAATAGAATGCAAGAAGCTTGCAATAAGAACGTATCGTACTTACGCCCCTCCTTTGCCAGAGCTCAAATGAATTAATTGCCACTGGAAATTCATATGCAGGAATATAAATCCTTGGCCAGGAGCTATTGATAAAGCCGCGAGTTTGGGAAAGTAAAAGAAGGCAAAGAAGATTAACAGGAAATTGGCTAATCGATTGGAAGGGGTACCCCGCATCTTCTGAAGAGATAACATCTGGCAGGAGAACGGAAAGCGAAAAAAAACAAGAAGTCACAACAGTTGTCACAACAAATATTGTTTTACCGACCAACTTCTTGCAAATTCAAAAAAAGTGGACAAAAGTTTGACAGCTTAAGATGATTAGAGATTTGTGCATTTTGATGTTCACTTTTTCATTTTTTTTAGGTCAAATGGGGAAATATTCAAGTTAAAAAAAATCTTACGAAAAGGTTACTGGGTTGACCCGGAATACCGAAAACTGTTATGATTACGATAATAATTGATTTGCATAAGGGGTAACACATGGTAGAGGATATCAAACAGTAGTCTTGGACAAAGGTGACCTACTTTTGATCATGGCATAAGAAGGCTTACAAATCATATTCACAGTACGTTGGAATTCGCTTCATTAGCTATATGCAAGTCAAAACTTTCACCCCTAGCGACTCTACTTATTTTTAGGCCAATTCATCATCACCAAACTGGCCATCAGCCTCGTTTTGGTTTGCTAACATGGACACATGGAACAGAGCGCAGAATGCGACCGAGGGCAACAACTCCAATGCTGACAAAACAAACGGAAGGGTAACCTGCCAACCACTGTTTCTCAATTTGAAAATGAGAGAGGAATAATAGGAGGAGAACCACAGGAGAAATTGAAAGATCGCCGGAACTGGCCACAGACAGGAAGTTTATAAACAGAATGGATGAGGAGTTGTGTTAGGTACATTATGATTTCATGGTGGAAGTGGACATAACCTGAGTGCCAAAACCCTTACAGATGCAGGTGTGATCATAAACACCGGTCAAAAGCCGTGTTTGGGGACACCATTTGCGGAAAGCAGTCCAATGACCCAAAAGTGTGGAGACTTGAAAGTGGCATAACAAATGGCACACATTACCTTAAAGGGGAATTTCATGATCCACAGCCTCAGTCCCCCCGATACCTAAATTTTTTTTAGATTTTTCTATCATCTGAACCGTTAGCCTTATAATCCACATGGCCCAATCTTACGTGCAAAGTCGGTCGCATCTGTAAGAAATTGCAATTTTGTATTTTGTCCGTAAACGGACAGAAATTACAGCACAGTAGCTATGGGACCGTGGGAAACGAGCCCAATTGCTCATAAACACAAAAACCGCACGATCGGGAAATTCAAACACAAAAAAAATCCATTAACTCTAAATTTTGAGAATAAACTTTTTCTCAAGGATATCTAGGGTCCAATGATAAACAGAAGATGCTGAAATCACGAAATGCAAACTTTAATCTTGGACCATGTAATGGACATTACACTTAAAACATCAACAACAACCAAACATGCTTGATTACTAGTGTTACTTGACGTTGCCGAGTGCTTACCTGACATAAACCTCACACAATTATTGTTGTAATTGCTGATTAAGCAATATTATATAATTTACAGTGCAAACGACCTACAGGAATGATCTCGATATATTCTATCACTTTAGGAGTAAAATGCGTTTCCTTGGTCAAAGAAGCTGGCAATAACGCCGTCACCTTTTACAAGCAGATGAAATCCGGTCTCTTACTGCGATTGAAGTCATATGTTTTGCACTGATGTCTACTGTCGCCAGTGCTATGAAAAACATCTGCTCCATCTAACACCACCAATTAAGCCCAATATTACATTCAACATCATGCGATCATGTACTGCGGCAAAAATGACTTGTGATAAAAATTCAAGAACTTCAATTACTTTTTTTCATTTCTGTGTCTTCTTTCTGGTCCCACTTTTCCCTCTCGTACTCTCTTCTTCTCATTTCTTCGAAAATCAACTACTTTAAGCCCTACAAAAATAGTGTGCACATTTGTTCTATGTCTATTCAATCGAGTGGCAAAATTGTCTTGGATAAAATAATATGGTTATTGTTATGTTATATAGTGTCATAGTAATTACTGATTTATGTGAAACAGTGGGATTTGCTCAAAGTTCATTTACTTTTATATAATTGTGCATTGCTTGCATTCAGCCACAAGGTGGGATTTGCCAAAATTGAGACAGTCAAAAAAGTCTGGAGCATAAAATACCACAGGACATCTGACACTACAAAGGTACAACTATAGTCCCACCCCATGAAGCAGTTAAGGTTGACATTGAGCCGGTAGGATTCAGCGAGTCGAGTCCCAACTGTATCCCAACTTAGCTAAATTTTGACCCATTTTGCAAGGTTTTGTCTTAACGAGAGCATCAATGATGAAAAGACCAACGGTATGGTGGAAAATGGAATGATCTCTTGGAGACGCAATGCATGAGGCACCTAAGACAAGTTTATTGGTTGGCAGACAGTTTGTGAACAAATAAAGAGCAAGATGGACATAAAATAATGCTTTTGCAAATAGAAAATGTAGTGTAGTACAAATTATTTGAGGTCCCCATGAACCCGGGGTTGCTCTTCTTCAATGGTATGACAAAAAATACAATCCCTGATCCATAAAATACTTTTTTTGAAACTTTCATAACGCCATCTTTACATAATCCAATTATAATCTTAACCATTTCATAAAATCAATAAAATAATGCACCTTTTAATTGGACTGGCCCTTTCACTGGTAATTGTGGAATGATGCCGGTATTATTTTGGTAAAATTGGAGGAATAGCCATTTTAAATAATTAAAAAAAGAAAAAACCTAAAAAATTAAAAAAAAAAAAAACACTTTATTTTAAATAAAATTGCATGGCCCTTATACCAAGGTACTTATGGAATGGCCCAGTGTTGGCAATGAGGAAATCCCTTTAGATTGGTGATAACTGAGAAATGGGGCCTAAGAATGGCCCTTTAAAATTGGTAAATGGAGAATAATTGGTAAATTGGAATTAATGGAATTGCCGTTAAAAGGTAAATAATGGAGGATGTGTGCTTTTAATAGATACAAGGCGGTCACCCAGCTTTCGCAACCACCAAGAACTCTAAAAACCATAACTCATTAAATGACCCTCGATCCATATCTACACCAACCAGAACTCAAAAACACTCATCATTGGTGAACATCACATCCATAACTCACCAAAACAAAAAAAAACCCTCTAAAACATACTTCTCAATGAATGCAACAACTCACAAAAAAGACCTAAACATTCTCAACAGGTTGATTAACTCCATCCATAACTCACACCAAATGACTTTAAAAACATAACTCATCATGAACTCCATTATACCTCACTAACACATAAACTCATTGATTGGCTCCATTTATAACTCACCCAACATCAAAAAAACTTAAAACCTAACTCAACGATGAACTCCATAAATCACCAAAAATAACTCCATTCCTAGCTCACACCAAAATAAACTCTAAGAACATAACTCACATCAATGACCTCCATTCTCCCATCACTACAAATAAACTCATTGATCGTGCTCCATTTATAACTCACGCAAAAACACAAAAAACTCTAAACATAACTCATCGATGAACTCCATAACTCACCAAAAATAACTCTAAACTCTGGAACCTATTTGATACTCATTCCTAACTCACTACAAAAAAACTCAAAGAACATAACTCAATGAACTCAATCCATACCCTCGCCAAAACAGCAAAAACACCCTAAAACGCAAACTCATCAATGAACTCATAACTTTTTGAAAATTACATAATGCCCCCTTTAAAATTCAATTTGAAGGGTGTTTTTCTCAATATGCCAAAAGTACCTTCCCATAAAAAAATCAAACATTTTTTTCCAACAAATTTAACTTTCACATCACAACAAATAATCTAAAAACATCATTGCATGAACTTTCATCCTCCATATTCCACCCAACATAACAAAAAACTCTAAAACACCCAACTCTTACCCCTCATTAATTAACCTGCATATTCCCCTTTAATTGTAAGCTTAACCCTTGAGGGCGCTCTTCCTCAAACAAATGATGCGAAAATCCCTTCCCATTAAAAAACATTTTTTTTTTTTCAGAAAAATTTGTAATCACAAGCTTTTGACATATGGGGCCATGATTTTGGAATGAAGATTCCTGGAATTACCTTCAATGGCCCATTTTAATTCAATTTCTAAACTTAACCCTTGAGAATCCCTTCCTCAAATGATGGGAAAATACATCACAGACTACACGTGGGTAAATACTTCCACACCGTTGCACCCACACGTACACGTATGTACATATGTACATACAAAGTGGTTTCCTGGTCTTGCTTTGAGTCAATCATTTAATACGTTAATACATTGGTTCATAATGTTAATTTTACTTATTTGACATTTGTTTACAACACAAATACATATAAAAAAAACGAATTCAAACAAACAAGCAATAAAACACTTCATTTTAAAAAAAAAAAAAAAAAAAAAAAAAACACACACACACACCCACACACACACACACACACGCACGTACACACACACACAGCCCACGTAAACACACCCACACACACACACATCACACCACACACACACTACACACTTAAAACACCCCCCACAGAAGGTTATTGGATCAGAAAATTCCAGACAGTTATTTTTAATTGAGAAAGACATTTTTTACTGGTAGAGGATATTATACTATCTGACCAGAATAATTAATTGAGGAGTCAACTGTTCAAATTCGATTGGGTGCATGCACTGGCTGGGCTTATCATGGAAAAAAACACAAATTACAATTCTGCGAGGAATGAAATAACCAACAAACATGAATATGTCCTTGCAAGGTAGTGACCCTAATAGGTAAACAAACACAATTGCAAGCACATTGATTGACACCACTAAGGACAGTGATAAGGCGAAGGCGTGCCAAGGCTACTTGTGATTTGACTTTTTGCTATTCCAACTGCTTCCATGGCCATCTACAATGCACACATCCACAAGGAGCATGTATGACACATCACGAAACCAAATTCAAGTTATTTTGTTTGTTTAGACCCTAACTTGGCATTTCACAACTTATTGTCACCAAACAAAACCTCCATTATTTTCCCACTCATCCAACACACATCAAAATTTCAGACATCGATATAAAGATAAACCGCGCAGTTAACAAAACCATTGGCTGTCAAACCCCAGTAACTATAACCCCCCTAGACCCCCCGATACTTCGTGGTCTTAAAAAAGCTCTTGAAATGTCAACACTCGTGGTGAATGCTTGCAAGCAATCAGCACACATTAATGCTCACCCCACAACACAAATGCTCTCACACAAGCACAAATGCACCAGCAACAAATGCGCACACACCAATGGCACACGCACAAATGCGCACTCACAAAATGCTCACACACACAAGCACAATGCACACACACACGCACCAATGCACACCACAAGCACAAATGCACACACACAAGCACAAATGCACACAGCACCAGCACAAATACACACACACGACACACACACCCTAATATACAAAACAATCTACACACCACATACTACTTTTGTCAACCTCCCCTTCTATCAATGCTGTCACATTTTCAAGACCACGTACAAGGCTGTGCCCTCCTTTCAACACACACACACACACACATTGCAAATGATCCTAACAGACGTGTAATTGCAAAGATTTAGCTAACCTTTACCGCTGCACCAATTGCTTGCATTCAACATCTGAACCCAAGTAAAAGCATATTTCATGTGAGAAATCAGTTACAATAAGCAAGGTGATGGTGAAGCTGGTAATCATTGGTGATAATATCAAAATTCCTGCGGGTGCAACTTTCTGCAGTAATGGAGAGCCGTGCTAATATCACTTAGGCTACGAATGTGAAACATAGTTCTTTTACATCATTGGGGTGTATTTGATCCTTCTTTGGAATCACTGTAAACCAATATAGTCTTAATTATCATGGCACAGTTCAGCAGATTTCATTCACCAGTGTATTTAGAATATACACCCCATTTTTTTGAAGATCATTTATGATACGCAGAATACAGAAGATCACTTCATGTTGGCACATATACATGTAGAGCTCAATGAACTGTGTCCTTGGTGGATGAGCATGTTGTAGCTCATACAATATGAGCCAATAGTCTCAATTCCCAGGGCACAGTTCAGTAGCTTTCATTCACAAGTGTATTTAGAATATACACCCCCTTGTTTTTTTAAGATTATTTATGATACCCAGAAGACACGATCATTTGATGTTAGTACACACATGTAGAGTTCAGTGAACTGTGTCCTTGGTGGATGAGCATATTGTAGCTTATATCACTATGATACCTTTATTCTCCAACTACAGCCTCAATTCCCATGGCACAGTTCAGTACAGTACTAATTATTCAGCAGTGTATTTAGTAAACACGCCCTCTAATATTTGAGTATGATTTACTTTACCCAAAATCACAGTTCATTGTTCATGCAAAGCTTTCTGTCCTTGGTAGATGAGCATAATGTATGGCATTTGGTTTAAGGCTAACATGTAAGGACTCCCACAGACAAAAAATGGACCACAAAAAAAGACGGACTCCAAAGAAACGACTGACTCACACAGAGAAAGACAAACACACCCACAAACACACTGAAGTCTTTGCTGTATCGGTATCTTATCAGTCTTCCTGGCACTGAGGCATAAAGATCTGCCAATTGGGCCAACTCAAAACTGGGGTACCCAAAATCATGCTAGATATTCAGAATGAACCCTTTTCTTGGATATTCTTGGATAATTCAATGTCTTATGCAAAATTAGGAGAAAATGAGATAAAAATATAGTTTCTTTTATATTAATGAGAATGTCATCAAAGTTGTTCCATATCTCCTTTTCACATATTTCTGCAGGTGGTTGAAGTTTCACACACAGGTTCTCATGATTTCCAGAAGGTCCAATGACTACCCAACTGGCATGGTTCAGAGTTAAACTCTAAAGTTGCTGCCAGAATTGTTCAAAGGTGGGTAACGTGCATGCCGTAATATTTGCATAAAGGAGGCGGAGTCTATGGGTAGTCTCATGTGCGATTAACCAATGGGGAGGCCGACCTACTCAAGCCAATCGGCATTCCGTGTTGGTATACGTCTCGCCAGGCACATGGTAAATAACTCTGAACAATTCTGGCATAGAGTTTACTCTATTATCCCAAGCCCAGACAAAAACATTGATGCAATTTTACCTTTCACAATCACTTTAAAAAAATAACCGTAATGTGAGAAAATTAAGCGAAATATTAGAACAACACCTTGAGTTGTGCTCCTAACCTTGAGGACAAATACCACCAGTGGAATTGAAGGAAATTGCACAATGTTTTTGGATTACCGACAAGTAGCCTCAATTACCCACATCATCATCGTCATCAGCCGGACTTGTTTTTTTAATCGAGAGCCTCTGACTTGATTTGGCCATGTGATACTTGCATGACTAACTCAGCAGCTTGGATATTACTTCTTGATTAGGAGAATGCTACTATCAAGTATCATCTTTCAATTAATTGTCTGCTAATCACTGAAGGAAGGTACTGAAACAATCCCACAATTCAAGAGGACTTGCAAACTTCTCCAATGTCATGGAGCTCACTTGTTGCTAATTTATAAGCAGCAAGACTTGACTTTGTGTTCTTTTTAATGCCTAAGGCTTGTATTGGTCAAATTCTTGCACATTTTAAGAGACCCCTCACAAATCCTTGTTTTTCTTTAAACGGTCTTATACACTGGGAACAAAATAAGACCTGCTACTTGTACAGGGTATAAAACTGTAAAGTTATGGGATTGGTTGAATTTATTCTCTGCTGAGTGTTTCTGAGATCGCTTTTTAGGGAGGACTTCCTTTTTTGGGGTGATATCTACATAAGGCTGGTATACTCCCATTTTCGCATGTTTGTCACCCCAACCCCATATTTTTTAAATAGAGTTCCCACTCTCGACCCAAAACATTGGAAAATTTAAAAGAAAAAACCAAAGACCTTCAAGTTTTTGCTAAATTTCTCTCAATGAGGCTTTTTTTGTTTTTGAAAATTCTAGTAATTTGTCATCCACATAACCTCTATTTATGGGCAATTTGGCTTTTCCTCCATCTAAAGACTCCTATTTTTTTGGCATGTTGTCTGTCATGAATGACCCTTGTTTGAAAGCACCACCCTGACAACTGGTACCCTCTCAATGCGTGAGTGGGGCCCCAGCAGCGGGGGTGGGTGGGTGGGTGGTCTTCACCTCAAACTCTGTAACCCATAAGATCGAGATGTAGTGTACCTCAAGATCTACAACTCTGCCATGCTTGTGGTATTGATTCACATTCTCCCTGTGGGGCTTATCACCGCTTGCTTTTTCAACTCATTTCATCATCGGTTTGGAAGGTGATCCGCGAGCACTGCACTCGGCACATCTTTTATTACCCGAATTTACAAGCAATTTGAAAATATCATTTTGTGAAAGCAATTCCACTAGTGGCTTCTTTTAGACTAAGTGAATGCCATATTAACAATGAGCAGCACATATAAGTATCATTTTCCATAAATCAGTCCAAGAATGTCAGAAAAACAATCTGGGTTTTTTTCATAGACATGGGAACATTTTTATAGCGCATTTTCATTCCCTTACATACACCTATATGAGTACAGAGGTTTACTATTTTTGGAGTTGCATGACCAGATCACCTTTCAAATATTTACCGCTCGCATTACAGCAACTATTTTTAAGGCAAAAGAATGGAAAAGTATTTATTCTCTAACATTGCAAAACAATTGTTGCCATAATAGAGCTTTAACACATAGCCCCCCCAAAAAAATTCACGAGGTTATACTCACACTTCTAAACCGAAAGGTGACAAGGCATAGAGTACAAATATTTCTCTAATTAGAACATTTTTTAACCTTCCTTGTTCGCATACTTTCTATATTACATTATATACAAAGATGGCTTTGTATGTCATCATAAAAGTCTCACCAGTGACTCCTGACAGAAATACCTTAGATTTAAATACCTTAGAGAGCATCTCTCTCTGTACATGCAGTTAATTACGTCCCACAACGTCTACATTTTTTTTGGATTTAAAAAAATCTATTGTTATTGATAATTTTCTTTCTGGAATTTGTTTTAATTTTTTTCTTTGATTTGTTTGTGTTTGTTTTGTTGTTCTAATTGAGTTAGCAGAAAATCTTTGCCAACAAAACAAGCCATTTCAAACTGTGTGGAACCGATTGGAGTACAGATTCTATTCAGATGGGATATTTTTTCAAGTCACACTTACACTTTAAAACAAATGAGATCCACATAAAACAAAATCTTTAAAGGTTACAGATGGTCAAGTTCACACAGTACATTTGGAATTCTGTCCACACATGATATGCACAGGAAGGATACTCACGTCAAGAAAACTTGTTTTTATCACCTTCATAAGTATTCATATTACTTGACAGATTTGACATTTTAGGGACTACTTTAAAGGACTTAATATAGTTTAGTGAGAAGTAGCAGGTCAGCAAGCCCTTAAGCTATAGGATTCAAAATACACTTTAACTGCATATAGGATAAATCTGAAAAAGCAGCTATGTATACACTCATAACGTGAGCAACTGTTGGACAAATGTTCTTGGCAATTATTTTTTCATTCAGTGTAAGATCAGATAAGCATGTGAGAAGTGTTGGTGGGTTAGGGTTTACTGCTATGAAACTAGGCTAAATAAGTGAAAATAAGGCACGAAAAAACATTTTATTCTCAGAAACCTTTGTGTATAGATACATGAAACCAGGTATGTGATGTTGTACCTGTATGTGATTGGACAATTCTGGGCTTTTTTAGTTGTCAACAAAGGTGGGGATAAATTTGAATGAAAAGGAAACCATGAATACATGTAACATACTCAGTATAGTGTTCAGGGGAATGAAGTTGGGGCACGATTCTATAGCCTTAAAATTACAACCGCACAACATTTTATAATACAAGTGAGTACAGATAATCTATTAAGATGATATCATTGATACAGATACTGTCTTGGTTGTATTACCATACAGTTTTTTTTATACAAAGAGATTGCAATTATGGTCTTTTTCATTCCCTGGGATACAACATGCAAAAGTAACAGTACTTCAAACTGCCCAACCCACAAGGTTCATATTGCAGTCGGATCACCAAGATAGAACGACTACCTTAATGTATTACAAAACGCGACAACAACGATTCGCCTATAAAGCTGATGACCTCGAGGCAGCCATCTAACCAAATCATCCGGTCACTTCACTGGTTCTGGGTTTCGGTCATCACGAGTGGTCAACCTTTAGCCATTCGTAAAAAGCCAATGGGAGAGATGTCGGATGTGGACTGGGGAGAGAATGAATTTTACTAACCATGTTGCCCGAATATTAACACAGTTGGGAAAACTACCTATTGATTTCCTTACTGGTATTCTTTCGTTTTAGGGTGTTCCCTTTAATATATCCATCGTTAAACTTCTCTGACCACATTTAGAGTTAATTAATTTGAAATTCTATGCTACATTTGCAAAAATAAACAAGTATATTTACAGCTGTAAAAAGATACTTTTCCAGTGCAAACCAAATCATTGGTCTTTGGTAAGAAAATACGGTGATGTGAAAGAATGCATTCTTTTTGGAAATATTAAAATGATTAGGTGGATAGAAGGGATTGAATTGGGGTAGTTTTAGGTTGATAGCATTCTAATACTTGCTTAACCCTAACTAAATACGCTTTTCGGATTTTTGTGGAAAGCAGTACGACAGTATCGTGCACTAACCAGAACTTTGTATCACAACCCTAACGCGGCCGAGATGCCATGAGAGCCAACGAAAGTGGTACGGTCGGAAAATGTTTCTCGTTGATCTCGGCCGTCAACAACTATTTTTGTCGAGCAACTGACTATCATTGGACCTCATGCATCGGCGTCTTACCGGAAAATGACGCGATGGTTCTCGTTGACATTGGCGTCTTTACGCGAAAATGTGCGAGTTATGTTGCCATTGGGCCGTCTTTACGGAAAATGACGTGATGTTCCTCGTGGCATCGGGGACTCATTACCGGGAATGATGCGATGCTTTTCACTTGCTTTCGGACGGTTTGCACGAAGAAGGCGCAATGCTTTTATCAGGCGGGTGACACTGGGTTAAAATGACCCATAGGACAATTTCGATTTCGATGGTGATAGTGCCACCAATTTCGATAAGCTATTTTTAAATTATGCATAAACGCATTCATGCGTAACCGGAGAATGACGTAGCGTAATAGCGCCACGAAGACTTGACTGTAGCGTGATAGCGCCACTCACGACTGGCGAACTATAAGCTACAAATTTCATGCAGACTTCAGTGTGCAGTACGCATCATTATTTATTTATTTATTATGTTTCTTATTTATTTATTTATTATAACTGTTTCATGCACATTCGCAAGCGAATTTTGTTTTCCTGTTGCATCTGGGACGTCTTTCGGAAAATGGCGCGATGTTCCTAGTTGCATCTTGGGCCGTCTTCCGGGTAACTGACGCGATGTTCCTCGTTGCATCTGGCCGTATTGACTTTCGCTACTTATTCCTGTGACGGGAAAACGGCAGAGATGCAATGAAACGCAAAATTTGGCTATCGTTGACTCTGGCCGTTAAAAATAAAAATAGAGCACCTAGTGCAGTGGGGCCGTCTGTCGGCAAAACGACCCGGTCGGGTTAGGGTTAATGATATGCTGGTTGAGGAAAAAACTTAATTTTTCGTGCCACCCAAAAACAGACACATGTTTCGATTGAACTTCTTGGGAAATGTCCAATACTTTGTTAAGATAATTGTGCAAGATGGTTCAATATGGCAAAAACCTTAAAAACCTAGTGGACTTTGCTTTGACCCTTTTCCTAAGAGTTATAAAGTAATTAAGGTTACGTCTTTATAAATATCTTAAGCCCTGCTAATTAATGGTCATGCCACACACTGGGATCTAGCCACTTGATCTAAGGCACCGTGTGGACATGCTTTCTTAGAGTAGCTTGAAGGACTGTGATGAACATTCTTTTGGAAAAGAACAATATTTTCTAAATATACAGGGCTACAAGTGGACCCTTAAAAAAATCGGGTAATATAGGCCAAAAAATACAAGAAATAGGGGAAAATATAGGGATAAACAAGAAAATTATAGGGAAAGATAGGAATTTGTATGTACTTTTTACGTGAACGTGGGTGCCTTTTCCATTGTATATAAGCAGCAATTTTAATCATCAGAAAGATTATGTGCAAAAATTTGAGCGATCTTGGCTGTATTTGAATATATGATACTCCATGTTTGGGTAATGAATTAAATGGGGGAAAAGTGAGAAGCTTTGAATGTGAACCCATCCGTCTTGACAGGAATCCAGGTTTCCCAAAGTCTATTATTTAAAGTATGGACTCTTAATCAAGTCATCAAGTTTTCACTTATTTGACCTGGATCCAAGATCCTTACATCAAAGAGTACTAGGTGTCTATGTGTTTCTTTTGAAAAAGGTGCTTAGTTGTTCAGAAGTGTTTTAATTTATCACATTTGCAGATTATATTGGATGTCCTTCTATTTATCAACATTACTTTTATGTAGCAACTGTCAATTTCAGTGCTCTTAAATCCATTGTACACCTAGGTATCATTACCAAGGAAGGTGCATTTGAAGTTTTCTCAAAAATGGGCCAAAGGGTCACAGGGGTCAGTAAAAGGTTTATCTGTGTACATCACAAGTCATTAGCCAGTAATTTCTTTGAGCAAATTTGTTGGGTAGTTTAAGGAAATGCATTTGACAGATGTTTTACAAAAAGGGTTAAGCTACATAGATAGGGCTCATAGAGGGTAACCTGTGTAAAACCCATATGCATCTGGGGCTTGTACCTGAGCCCCTAATTTTTTTTGAAAAAAAGATACATATTGAAAGAAATCCTCAGAACTGAGGAGGCCTTTATCTATTTACCAATGACCTTATTAAATGGGTAAGGATTCAAGTCCTCAGCCACACACTCTCAAACCAAACCAAAAATTGAGTAGCCCTCCAATGGATCACAGTCAAATTTCTTCATTGTTGTTGCGTGTACGTTTCAATGCTGATATGCATTGTAATTATTTAAAGCAAGTCTATGATTTTGACAAAAGAAAATTTCTGATTTTTACTCTAAAAAAACATATGCCTCAGTCAATAAAATCCAGAAAAGTCCCAAAATTGGGCGGGGATGAAAGATGACTCTTTACCTATACAATCATGCTGCTAAGATTGGAGATACCCAAGTTTGTAGTGCTTGTTTTAAGAGTAACTTGTTGAAGTTTTGGAACTCGACTGGTATAGTTGATCAATCTTTGGAAAAAACAGTCAAAACATCAATCTTTAATTTCTTGGAGAAAAAAAGATAGGGAAAATAGGGGATTGGGAACTTTATAGGGATTTATAGGGAGAGGGTCAAAATATAGGAAAATATGTGGGACCCCCATTACAAACCCAGGAACAAGTTGTAGTGACTTACTCCTCATTTGTTCAGAGCAGTCAGAAATTCCTAATCCCCAGTTCATTCATCGTTCAACAATTAAAAGCAAGATGACTTTAAGCTGCTTTATCTAGACAACCCCAGCTGTATCCCACATTCTGTTGCATATCTGGAGGTATTCTTTACTTGAGTCAAACAAAAGACTGGAATGCTAACAGGGCATGTGTTTATGTGGACAGTTGTCTGCCCGCTTTGGTTGGGTGTGAATTTGGTTAGTGGGATTAGTCTATATAAAGGCAACTAAAGTCAACTTGCTTTTATTGTTTAAGATGAATGAATTGGGGATTTGGTATTTCTGACTGGCTATGATCAAATGAGGAATAAGTCACTGCGACTTGTTCAGGGGGTTGGAATGGGTGGGTCACATAGGAATTATAGGGCCGCTTGTACGGCCAGACGTGTAGAAGGAGGGCGGGTGGGGGGGGAATTTAGCGAAACAAAATAGAAACTTAGGAAGAAGAAAAAAAAGGGAAGGAAAATGAGAAGAGAAACAGAAAAAAAAGGGTGAAACGGAACGCAACGAAGAAAAATGATAAAAAATAGAAGGAAAACGAAGAAACAAAGAAGAAAAAAAAAGAAAAAGGGCAAAAAAAACACTGAAAAGGGTAGAGAATGGCTGGGGATCGAAAAAAAAAGGAATGTAGAAAAAAGGTAATGGAGAAGAAAAAAATAAAGAACAGATAGATGAGGAAGAAAGGAGGAACGGGGAAACACCAAGTAAAAGAATGAAAAAAAGAGGAAAAAAAACCCCCTTTTCTACTTGACATAAGTATGAAATGAGCCTTTCCAACAATAACATTACTAATGACAGTCCAATCATCAAATCTTTGCAATTTTGGTGTTACAAATTCCAGGAAGGGTCCTCGAGCCAGAATATACTTCCAAAGGCTAGTGAAAATAGCGAGTGACGTAACTTATGCAGGTTGGACATTCACCACCTGCAATCCTGCATACACAGTAACCAGTCCTTCAGGAGGGGAAACATACTTGTTAAGTGTAGTTCATTTTGTTTGTCTTTTTTGGTTTTTTTTTTTTTTAATTTTTCTTTTTGGGTTTGGTTTTTTCTTTTTAAATAAAAACCAATGATTTTTCTTCTTATTAATCACCCCTTCTGGGATTTTTGTAACTTAAAAACTTAGATCTGTTGGCTTAGCAAAAAAAAAGAAAAGTTTGGTCTCTGACCACCTGAACAAGCTTTTAATCAACTTTGTGCGTGCGCTAAGCACTGGTGCTATATATTTTTTCCGCCTTCTTTTCTTCTGAATCTCACTGGGCCCAGTCTGATTGATGACATAGTAGGCTCTTGGCGGCGCACTACGGCACACCCGAGCCTGGCTCCTACAACAGCCTGTGGTCCATAACGCAAGCAGCGTGTGAGTTCGAAAGGAAACGAAACAAGAGTATTTTTGATCTTGGGTCTTTGAATTTTTTAAAACAATATTATGATTGTAACCGTGCACATCACAAAGAAAGGCGGCGAAGTGATCAGAAATTGGGCATTTCTCCGCAAATGCATTGCTACCGAATTTGCCATTAATTTGCTGTCCTCACCCAAGGGTTATTAGGTAGTTGGTATTTGTGATGGTCATTATAGGTTCTTAGGATTCTGCAACCTGTTTTAGAGTGGGCATACTGTATACTTCCTCAGAAAATTGTGTCGCGATGGCCGCAAGAGGAGGTATAGTGTTCTTCCCAGAATGCACTCTTTCAATAAATTTTTGCACTGGTTGTTCACAGGAGTTTATAATGACAAAAGTACCTAAATGAACAGAAGTCATCTCAATCCTTTGCAAATTTAAGTACTTTTTGTCACTATAAATATTATGAAGCAATGCATTATGGGAAGAACCCTACACCTCATCTTATGGGCCATGTGACTAGTGAAATAAAAACAAAAATTAAGGGCATTTCGTGATCCCAGACCTCGTCCCCCCGACTTACCTAAAAAAACGTTGAGATTTTTTATATCATCGTCAGTAATCCCACGTGTACCTAATGTTAGCGTTCAAATGTTTTGGTCGTATCTGTAAGAATTCGCAATTTTGTTTTTCTGTCCGTAAACGGACATAATTACAGCACCGTGGCCTATTGTGACCGTGGGAAAAAACAATTGCTCATAACACAAAATCCGCAAGATCATGAACAACTCAAATTTTGTGAATAAGCCTTTCAAGGATATCTATTGAACAATGAGTAAAACAGAAGGTGCTGAATCACGAAATTTACACCTTTAATCCCCATCAGCTGACCCTCTATAAAAAAACCAAATAGGTAGAAATATCATAGTCCACAATCCTAAAAAAAAAAAAAAAAAAACAAAAAAAAAAAAAGCTCTAAAAAATAATCCACACATTATATTCGAATGTAAACAAAATTCTAACCATAAATCCGAAACATTAAGGCTTTATGTAAAGGTGAGAACTGACCGCGGAGTGAGCGATATCAGTTGACCACTAGTTCACTTGATCAGCCCACTGGGCCAGTATGCAGGGGTCAATGACCCACTCTCTCTAACCAGGAAATTGAGTGTGGCGATGTATTACACAATGCAAACCCTCATCACACTGTCGCCATCAGTACTCAGCCAACTACTTAGTTTCATCTACTTTATTGATGATTCCTATTTGTTCCCCTTCACAAATCAGGCAAAAGATAACAGGTGTTTGAGTTCATCGCTGAGGGTCATTCCCTCTGTAATTGCCTTAAGCCTCAATGATTAAATAATCAAAATCTCGGAAAAGTGAAAAAATGAGAAAACAAAGTGGAATCATTTTCCTAGCATGCATGAAGGGGCTATCAGCAGTAGATGACAACTACAGAATACCTATTAGGGTCAAAGAGGGGGGGGGGGTAGTTCAAAAGGATCCATTCACAGGCCCATTATCACCTACAGATCACTCTTTAAGTCTTCTATCATCACCAAACGATTGTCAAATTGTCATAGAGACTACTAATTTGGGGAAATAATTTGGTATATCATCCAGTGCCTTCTTAGATACGTTATCTCACCTCATGGCCTTTTATTTCCTTTAAAAATACCATAAACTATCCTGAACACCTTTGCACATTTCCGGTCTCCACGAATGTCTTGATTTGAAATGAGCCTTACCACTTCTCATTTCCTCTTAACACATGCAACCGAGTATAAGGTATCAAAAACACTCAAATGTGATATCTTGAGGTTTCACATTTTAAGGTAGCGCAACGCCACTTCGCAACACTGGCTACATGAAAACTGTTACGTCACTCAATTTTAATTTGCAGTATGATTCCATATTTGTCCCTTCTCAATGTAATTATCAGGCAACAGATCACAGGTGCGAGTTCAGACCTTGCGGTCATTCCCTCTGTAATTGACTAATGACGTTATGATTCCATAATCAACGTCTGGGAAGACAGATTGGAAGATGACAGACTACCACAATTGTAAATGGACAAAATATGATATTCCGTACTCTGCATGATGATGCTATCAGCAGTAGATAGCAACATGCAGTCACGTAGGAGGTCAACAGTGGGGCATATGATGACCACGCATTTTTTGGAATGTGAAAATTCTGACAAAATTGGACACAGAAATGTTTATTCACATTAATCGGCTTGCTATCATTTGTGTTTGATTTATTAAAGCTGATTTTGTGTGGACCAAGTCCTCAAAGGTTTAATACACAGATGGCTTGGGAGAATTGGGTGCTTTCTTGCTACTACTACTATTTTGAACAAGTTCCATAACATTCCCCAAAACCAAAAATTGGTGTTTTTCATCCACAATGTACGAAAATAGCATATCTGCCTGCTAAAATTAGTCTATTCAACACACTTTTGCATGAGAGGTGAATTTTCTATGGAAATCTACAAGTTTTGTTTATTTTGTTGCAATAATCATCCCTGTCAATAAACAGCAAACTTAATTTTTTGCGACATTTCATTTTGGCTAATTGCTTCGCACACAAAATTCATGAACTTTAATGGTCATAATAAAGTATGATTTTCATCCCCCTCCAAAACAAATTAAAAACAACACAAAAAAGGAAGAAAAGAGACACTGTGTAAAACTCTTCATTGCAAATTCTATCAGTAGTAGAATATTATCCTATTCACAAAATCTGACATCATGACTCATCTGGTTCACTCAGGCATTCCCAGTGATCGGAAATTGAGGATATGTGTTCAATTGTTTAGCACCTTATTTTTCTTCACTTTCATCACTGCTGACATGATTGGGCCATCTGCTTTACAATTCCATCCCCCTCCCCATTTAAGGGTGTTTCTCATTTTTGTCCTCTTAAATCTGTCCTCCAAGTATCTAGTAGGCTAAGGCTAAAATACATTGTTTTTGGTTTGGTGTATCGGGCATAAACAATAGGGGCGTTGGTCATTTTGGTTGATTTGTTGAGGCCAAAATCTCAAGTTGGCTTGAGTGGATTGGATTGTAAATACCTTTTGGGAAACAGAGCGGCCCAGGGAGTGGCAGGGGGCGGCCTCTGAGAGTTTTTCAAAATTGAGTAAAAACAGAGGTTTAGCCATAATTGCATGGAAATTAGTTCTTTTTTTTACCTATATTAGTTTATAATGTGTAATGTTTCTCCCACTCCTGTTTGGAATTGATATTTTTAAGTTGTGGAAAAAAAATGATCTTTTAGGTCACTATGGTCTAAGGATTAAATGGTATTTGCTTATGCCCTTGACCCTTCAAGCATTTTCTGTACAATATCTCAATAATAGAACTATTGCATAATATTGCAGTTTCGCACAAATTGCGGGGTCAGAAAGCGAAAGAATCTTTTGGCTAATCTTAGAATACAAAATTCTGTTTTATTTTGTTAAGGAAAATGATCATTAATTAATTCAATTTGGGTAGCTTTCTCTTTTCGTTAAATTAGTTCCACTGGCTACGTAGATGCACATTCAGTCTCCTTTTGGTAAACTTAAGCAAACAGGAACCACTTTGCAAACAACTATGGAAAGAGGCTTAAGGTTCTTTCTGCATCTGTAAAGGGCAAACTGCACTTCAAGAACCACCAAAATGTCACAGTTTTCTCTTTTCTTTTACTAACTAAATTATATAGTTCAAATGATTTTTTTTACCAAAAAGCTCAGCCTTTTCCATGTGCTTCTCAATTTCTGAGCTATTATGACAATTTAAACATATCTGCAAAAGCTAACAGGTTTTCATCCAATATACAGTGTGATATGGAACTCACCTTTTCCGTTAATATAAACATGACTCGTCTCTTTAACCCCCTGAGGTCTCTACACCCTTTCCTTACAGTATCTCTGATTGGCTCATATCACATATATATCAGGATAAAACCATTGAGTAACCAATAAATAGGACCTGCATAATTCTCTATACAACCATTAAGTTTTCTTACCATGTTTTTCTGATTGGTTATATATTGGCTGATACACTAAATAGCCAATTTCAAATCGGCCGGTAGACCTCAGGGGGTTAATAAGAATATCCAGGTAGTGTCCCTTAGATGCTGTGATAGAAGGGCCAATGACTTCAACTGTTATGAATTCTCATCTTAAAAAGACACTTGCGTAATTACCCGTGCAAGATCATACACAGTAAGAAGATCCTTAAGACACCACAGTATCTGATGACAAGGAGACCCTGGACTTAAAACCGTAGCGAGGAAAGAATAAATCAAATTGAGGTCCTGATACGGTACAGGGTTTTTTGACGGGTAGCCACACAGCAAAAACAATCCGTACAAGATGAGTTGACAATTGCCATCCGCTCCAGCTCCCCCTGGGAGCGAGCAGTGCATTCCCCCATGCTTTTAACATGCCCAAGGCTACCCATCAACTATTGGTCCAATCATCCGTGCTTTATTTACAGGGATTGTATCGGTACGATTTTTCGGCCGTGAAAAAGTCACTATTTTGCTTTTATTGTGGGTACCGTGGGAATAAGATTGTAGAACTTCCTGCAGCGGACATTTGCAATTTGGCTCCTGCATATTGATGCTGTAGTTTTAACCCATTGAAGGTGTCTGCTAGACTCTAATCTACGGCTTAGGTGTGGTTCGCTACAATCTGACGATAAAATATGTCAGGTAAATTCTGCTGAATATTATTTTAGAACATCACACGAATGGGAAAAGCCACTACAATATTTTTTATACACATGTATCAAGAAAAAAAACACTGCAGAACCCAATAAAGAAATATATTCAAAGAAAAATATAAAAAAAATAAAAAAAATAAAAAAAATAAAAAAAATGCCCATTTAATTAAACTAATAAATCCTGCCTTTAAAATCTATGTACTATTTTTAGTGGTTACTTGGAAGGTACTTGGAGATACTGTAAGATGGTGGTATGGTTTACACAGAGATATAGAAGGTCAATCTTGAGCCTTTTAGGCACTGCAGAGCAATGCTCTCCTTAATCACCATGGAGATTTTGACGCTCCCTTCAAAATCTGATCCAAGTCTTCTTTAATGTATATTTTGACCATTTTTATGGATCTTATCTAAAATGGTTTGGCGGATAATTAGTCTTCTGCAAGGACCAGAATAATGTGTCCTTGCATGTGTCCTATCTCCCCCTTATAAGTTTTCCAGAGATTTCTTGATGCTCCCCTGCTCATTTTAAAAGGTAGTCCCTGGTTGGTCACTCAAAGGAACACCCCATGATATGTCCTGTAGTGAGCACATACAAGGCGTGTTCAGACGAGGCTGTAACTTAAATTTACATCGTGTTTTTAAATTTCGAGTTTAACTTGTAGTTAGTGCCCGGCGAACTCACTCGTGGTTTAGTAAACTTTAGTTTACTTTAAGTTTAAAACCATAAGATTTCTTTGGTTTATTTTTGTTTAGCGCGCGACCCCCTGTTGATCGTCATAGTTTACGGCTCGTGTGAGCTCATGTGTGACAGTCTTATCACAAGCTCGATTTAGTGTGAACCTCGCCATGACAGCGCGAGTTGGTCGCGATCCCGGTCTCCATTTTATTTTATCATAGCGCGGACTGCACAATGTGTGTAGTAGTACACTCAGACTGGCGGTTAAAAACAATAAATTTCATTTACATTTTATAATAATAATCGTGCACTGACCGTATAATATTACGAAGCAGAAATAGGCCTACATACATTAAAAAAACCTGACTGTTTAATGATAGCAAGCTACAGCGTCCCATTTCAGGAAGGCTGGAAAATACTTGATTCCCCATCCCATTTCCATCGGCTCTCCTCACTACAATACCATAATAATGTGGCTGCCATCTTGTGCAAGTGAGACGATGCACATGGGCCAAATAGACCGACAGCAGTTACTTACGATGATCCCAATTGGATAAGAATTACAAGCAAGGTAACTAATTGATTTTTTTTGAGCCAATCGCTAGACTTGGCAATAGCAACGAAAGTCGATAGAAAGCGCGATGTAAGTGGTTGAATTTCGTGAGAATATTGTTTCTTTAATGAATATTTAGGCCTATAATGATTTACAGTGATTGACAAGTCATCACGAAGTCATCAAAATGGCGATTTTGTTGACACGTTTTCCGGCGTGACTTACCACCAATTATGTATTTAAACGGGATTTTTTAAACGTTTTACATACACAAAAATGATAAATATGTAGAAAACCAAGGGGGTGCTGCATGCTGTTAATATAAACACTAGGAGCAACGGCGTAAAAGGTCTGCTCTAGCTTGCTTTCGAACAGCTGAGCTTTTAAGGGCCGTGCCCGTGTTGTTCAAGTACTTTAGCTTCAAGTTTATGCTAGTTCGCAATTTAACACTAAATATACGAGCAAAACAGATGCATATTTTTTATCGGAATAACATTTTCGTTATGGATGCGAGTAGGCCTATACATGTATAACATTTGAAAACGTTCATCACAGTAGGCTACAAGTTTACGCCACTCGCCATGTTTTCTGTTTCGCGGGCTCTGCAGCGGGTCACCGGTAGTAGCGCGCTATACTTCCGGTTCTTATCAACAAGTCGGCAGTAGGGCCTATACTCGTTGATTAACTTTTCAAGTTGTCGATGATAAAAACCCGTGTGGACGTCAGTCGAAGTTAACGGATTAAAATTTTATTATCGATGTTAGGTTATCATCGATGATTACGCTCCGTCTGAACATGACTACAGACTGTATCATATATGGTAGTGCCAGTGGATGAATTGCTCAACTTGTTACAATTTTGTCACTATTTACAAGAAATCACCTATAATCAGGTTCACCCACAAATGCAATTTCAATTAGTGTCATCACAATTGTCTTCAAACTTCACCGGCGACAAAACCTTGGTTTAAAGTTGCGTAAAGCGTATATATATGGAATGAAACCTTATCTTGGCCGGTTTGATTTCTGAGGGATATTTTGTTTCCTGGCTAATACACTCACGGATGAATAGGCAAATAACATCAACAAAGATCCGGCTATTTTTAGTAAGGCGATGACCATGGGGATAGGCGCCATATTGGGTTAGAGATACTTATTTTGTGTTTTTTTCAGCATCGTGATCTTTGGCTCAATTACGGCTTGTTCAAAATCATGTAATCACTATTGTAAGCATGCATGCCTACTAGTTTGCCATAAGAAACCATTGTGAAACACAGTATATGCAAATGCTGCTATGTCCCATGTGCTTTGACTATATATTTAAAAGTAAACATCATTGTAAAGGAAGGAATGATGAACCAGCCACCCATAGTGTAGCTTAGGGTTAGGATAGAATTATGTCATTTTTTTTGGAAATTCTTCATATTTTCTCAATCTGAAGCCAAAATTTTCCAAATTTGCTTAAAAATAAAATGACAATTTTTTTTTTGAAAAAATGCCAAATTTTGTGCTCAAAATGCATCTCTGTATTAGCTATGGGTCCTTTTGACTCTCGGAGGCACGTCCCAACCCAAAGGCCAAACAAAACTTGAGAAACCCCCCAGAATTCCAAGTTGACTATAATCAAAACAGTGCTAGGTGACAATACATATAGGCAGGTAGTACAAATTGGGCACCAAACTCATGACCATCTATAGTGTGAGAGAGTTGAATATAGGAGAAACTCCAGTTATCTCTATCTTAAAAGCATTTGGACAGCTAGAAATGCAGCTAAAAATACACGAACTATTCCTCATATCAACAAGGACTATTCAAAGCTCTCTCTCCCCAATGCACAGTCAAGCATCCTATTTGTTGACTGTCAACAAGAATGATGCTACACTGGGACCTTATGCTATTTTGTTAGATAGGTCACCTGTGACAATTTCACACTTAGCTTTTGAAAATCAAGGCTGGTTGAAAAACAGCTCTTGAATGGCAAATGCCAAGGTTTTGTCCATTACCAGCTTGTTTGCTAAGGGTAGTGTTAAGGTTAGGGACGGGTTACCGTGGCGTCACAGGTTTGTACCTTGTTTAGAAAAGGCTGGAAATTACCACACGCCATTGCTAACAAACATATTTGTCCGTGGCGATGTTTAAAAAAATGCAAATATGCAAAAAATACAACAACAATGATCATGGTTTTTACCGAGGATTGCCATAATGGTCCCCTTTAGTCATCTCTTGATTTAAATCAATGTACTTTATCAAAGGTTCAGATTATTTTTACACTAAACAGTATTAGTTCTATTGGTTGGTCAATGGAAGTGAGCATTTTACAGTCCATCTTTGACAAGGTTAAGTATGTGGAAATAAGTTAAGTATAGTAGAAGGTATGCAGGAATATAATGCCACTACAACTTTCATTACAATTTTTTGCATGGTAGTTAAGCTGAGTAAGGTGGTAAAAGGTGGGCAAATTGAGAGTTAATTATTATACCAACGTCCATGCAACCAATACACCATAAAATATAAACTGTCCTTCTGCCCCCCCCAAAAATGCTGTAATGACTAAGTCTTAACCCGAACCCAAAACGTCTAACCTTGAAAAGGACACTTAACCCTAAATCGTGAAACATTTAGTGATAAGAAATATGGCAAACCTTTTTCTAGCTATAGTGTAACCTAAAATCATTGAATTTAGATCAATTAACCATTATGAATATGCGTACCTGTTCAGACAAATATCTAGTCCCCCAAACTAGAGCAAAACCGAACTACATTTCTAATTTAGCACACATTACAAACAGAAATGCACAATCTGGTCTTACATTTTGATCTTCTGGTGCTTGATCTCAAATAAGTAACATTCCAAACACCACTTTCTCTAGGGTGAAGTTGAATAGTTATATAAGCTGTGTGGTTCTTACCCCCCCCCCCTCTTGAGCACCGGTGCATGAAAATCGCACTCTTAGTCGGTATATGTTAATTTTCATGCCATAATTTTTTCAATCCAAAAAGGGCAGCTCTACCCCCCCCAAACCCCACAAAAAATTACCCGTGACAAAATTTGTGATAACAGAACTTTATGTTGCAGCAGGAGCAAAATTAAAACATCTTATTGAATTAGCAGTTATTGAAAATTGCTTATGGGAGTGGCAAAGGGACGGAATTAAATGCCACGAAAGAGTAACAAGTTCGTACTCTAGTCCCTGTCACATGACCAAGGCATTTGACACTACGAAATACACACTGTTAAAGGTGGGAAACCTTGAACACCGAAATACATGTTTCCCTCGCACTAACGAAAAAATATCGTAATGGTTCTTTATAGCTGCCAAGAGAAATTTTGTGAAATATTGATCAGCGCACACGGGTGAACTTGACTTGGAGCAATACTTGTTATTTATGAATGTATTATGAGCTATGTATGCCAAGAAACCATGAATGACTTTTTGGCTTTTTGTTATACTGTGGGGTATTTCCAATCATGTGGGAATAAAAAAAGAAAATCTCTTCAGGATTTGTAATTTGAATTCAACAAGGCTGTGTCATGAATCTTTAAAACGAGACTTTCATCACCGAAATACTGTTAAAAGTGAGATTTTGGTGCTATTCAATTTTTCATGATTGTCATTCAACGTTTTTCTTGGCCAACTTGCCATTTTTAAATTCATGCTTTTTGCTGCCCAAGTATAAATTATGAAAGTAAAAATATTCCCTATTTATCATAAGAGCCACTAAATGTATAAATTTATGAACTTCAAAATTGTCAATTTTCTAATAAGAGCACAAAGTAAAAAACTAAAAACATTCCTTTACAGAAGCACTACAGTCTATTCACCATTAGCAAGACTGTGACCTGGTTTTAGTTATAGTGTGTTAGCATAGGGTAGGTTAAGGTAAGTTATTTATTGTCAACTTATGGTTAAACGCATCCTCCCCCCCCCCCCCCTCCCTCCCGGACAGGTATTCATTTCTTAAATGGAGAACATCACTTTTGGCCATTATGTACAGAAATAAATAGGACACAAGTCGATGAGGTAGATATCGTCTTATACAACAGTTCTAGCTTATATTTTCAATAGAATATCATGTGTTATTTTAAGGTCTGCATTGTCAAGAGTTGTTGACAAAACAAAAACAAAGAAAAACCAACCAAACAAAATAAAAGATTTGTAATTGCAAGAACTTCTGACATTCATGATTGTCGTCTTCTTGAGCCAAGATATTTTCTAGCTAATTTTAGTTTAAAAAGCAAAGTCTCATTTGTCAACCTAATGATAATACTCAGGAATTGATCTTTATTTGCTAATTTTTTAGACTAAGAAAAATAAACATGTTTGTTTGCTGCAGGCTACAACCGCTACATGCACATTTTGCTTTTGAAGCTCTCACTGTGTATTCCTCCCTGCTTTCACAAGTTATTTGTGTCATTTTTAAATTGTAGTCCCAATTTTGTCTCTACAATAGTTTCAGCCTGTGTAGTCTGCCCCTTTTTTAATCATCCTGGCTTGGTCACTATACACAGCTTTTTGAAAGTCTGTGACTAAACCAGGATAAAATCAATAAGAACAATGTCAAATGGCGACAAACTTTCGACATCTGATTTGGATTATAAGCCCCTAGCTTTATTTTGTGCAAAGCTTACAAAATTTTGTTGTGGGCAAATATATTTTTTCTTAAAATCTACTTTTACACAGATCTATGGAGAATGGGCATATAGAGGGCACTATAACATACAAATAACAACCTTTGTAGACCGATATGGCAAGATTTCTGCAATGGATTTGTCTGTTTTTACAGGGGTAATATTTCTTGCATGCCCCTACTTATATCAATTGTCAAAATTGTGTCACCACCACTTAAAATTGTTCTAAAAACAGACAATTTGCATTTGGGTCAAACAACTGTAAGAGCGGTCCATCTTCCAATTCTTCATAAATGTTTGCCCTTTGCAAATGGTTTCATTTATTCTTCTTCTTAAACAATTTTAAAGGTGCATTTCGTGATTCCAGCACCTTCTGTTTTATTCATTGTTCACTAAATATCCTTGAGAAAAGCTTATTCACAAAATTTGGGTTGATCCCGATCTTGCAGTCTTGTGTTATGAGCAATTGCTTTTTTCCCACGGTCCAATAGACCACTGTGCTGAAAATACAAAATTGTGAATTTCTTACAGACACAACCGAATTTTCACATAAGAAGAGGTACACGTGGATTACTTAGACTAACGGTTCAGATGATATAAAAATCTCAACTTTTTTTAGTTAAGTCAGGGGGACGAGGTTGTGGATCATGAAATGCCCCTTTAAGCATGAGCGACAACTCTGACAACTCATGTTAGTGGAAGCATCCAACAGCTAGATGCAAAAATAAGGGAAAAAATCATGACACTCTCCTCCCCAACTCAAGAACCAATCTAGCTGCCATACCATCTCCCAAAAAACTTCAAAAGCATTCTGCCAAACTCCTCAAATCTGTTACGGCTGCCACAAGAAGTCTGAAATATTGATCGTCACACACTGGGCGAACTTGACTGCAAGTGATGCTTGTTATATCTAAACGCATTTATGACTTCTGCGAGAATGATGAATAGCATTCCATTGTATTTCATTGAGGAGTTTCTATTATCGAGCGCACTTACAATGTATAGAAATTACATCAAATTTTTATCCGACAGAATTTTCGACAAGAATTCCATACATGCACCAAACATCATTAAAACTAGATTTGTTTCCTTTTGACACTGAAATATTAAATTAGCATTGAAGTTTGATCTTGACACGGAATTGTAGTGCTATTGAAATGCATAGAAAGATTACGATCAGAAATGTTCTCAGAGCATGGTGCATGCATTCGCTATAAGCTACAACATCCTCGTCCCCAAGGTCACAGTTAAGTACATGGTACATGTTTATGAATTAACATGACGTGATCCTGTGTGTTCTGACAATCAAACAAATACCCGTAAACCAGGGGGCATATTTTCTCAATACACTGATGAATGGGAGTTATTGAACTGAGCAAGGGAATTGAGACTATTGGCTTATACTGATTTTGCTTACTGCAAAACAATTTCATTGGGGAAAGATATATCTCACAAATTTGATCAGCAATCAATTTTAAGGAATTTTATCAATTTTCCATGTAGGATTCTGTTTGTCAAGTTTTCCTCAGTTGTACCTCCAACTCAAAAAAGGCTAGTCATTGCTACTGTGGGGACATATAAACCATTTACATTTTCCCTCCACATTTCTTTCTCCTCTCCCTTCCCATCCTCTTTTTCCTCTCCTTCCTCCTATCCTCTCTCCTCCTCCTCCTCTCCCTCCTCTTCTACACAACTCACCAGTATTCCAAAATGTCCTCTATTTTCTAGAACATTTAGATAGCAAAAGATGTCATGTTTTTCCTTACTGTAAACCTTGAACCATATTCCTTCTCCAATTCCAAACTACTGCATCTTTAAGACACACCATACACTCGCCATCGAATCTAAAAACATCCTCACACTTATCTCTTAAGTCTTCTGCCAAACAATCCATCTTAATGACCACAAACCATGTATCATATAGCGCCGACGCCAAGAGGCTACTACTGCCCTGCTCACAAACAACCCAAACAAAAACCATTTCCACAATTCCAGGTCGGAACCTCAGGCTTGTAAGCCTCACACTCAGCTCACCATTAATCTAACCCTACCCCAACACACAACACAAGCCTTGAAATCTTCTCCAATACAATTCGCCCTAATAACCACAAATCCTTACACTTCAATAGGACACTGGCTTCTAATGCCTTGTATTTCTTTGCAAACTACCTGTAAACAGCCCTTCTGATAAATTCTCACCTGAAGCAGCTATCAGTCTAAACCTGGGGCTCTTGGTAACTAGATTCCTCATTTGTAAAGGTCAAAATGTCCTCAAGATATATGTCATCATTTCTGGAATAGCTGCCTTATGAGAGATCACTAATCCATGAGCATAATAAAGGTGTAACCTCTAGCTTCTTTTCAGAGTTTAGTTTGGATAAACATGCATTTAGTGTAAGAAAATGAACCCGAATCAATAAATTGGGCATAGAATCAGAACCCAAATTTGTTTTATTTTTTTTTAGAAAACTGAGTAAAAATTATCTAAAACTGAACAAATCAAGAAAACTATGACAATTTCTACAAAACAGATTTTTAATTGAAAGATAATCACAATCAATCTTTATTTTCTTCAAAAATTCAAATTGATTTGTGCTCTGAACTAGCAGTATTCCATAATATCATGCCATCCTTTACATCCTAAATTTATGTCTATATTTGACTGCAAGTACTCAAAAAGATGTTGGCATATAAGCCGAACCAATGATATGGATTCCAAGATCTTGCCAGTACCAAGCAATATCTGTTAAAGGGCAGCTATGTCCCATAATTCACCTGTCCTCTAGATACATGTAAACCCAAGGTGTGTGTACTCTGGGACTACTAAGGCTTTTGTTACAATATCCACATAACAATGCCATACCATCAAATAACAAGCATTTTAAGGTCATTTTCACACCTAATAATGATGCTCTTTTATTCCCCCTACTCTGCTACTAAATTTTCAGGCTATTTTTGCTATTAATGTTTATTTCCTCCCCCCCCCCAAAAAAAAGTGTCTGGTTATTTGACCTACTGTATAAGTGGAAATTTTCGCGTACAGATATTTTCGCGATTTTAACAGTTTTGCCAAATGTGCGAGAATTTAATTTCACGGTATTGACATCAATGCAATACAAATCTATTGGAAAAAGTTATTTTCGCGAGTTTTTATTTTCGCGTTTTTATGTTCACTCACGAAATTCGCGAAAATAAAAACCTCGCGAAAATTTCCACTTATACAGGACTTGTGTTGAATTGGAACCTTATAAATATTTGTCTACACCAAATGTGACCTGCTAGGATATACAACATGACTTGGAAAAGTCTGTGAAAATAATCAAAATGTAGTGAAAAGTCTTTAAAGATATCTTGATATTCCATCAATGTGACCATACAAATGCTAAGTGTCACATTTGTAAAAGCTATAACTAGTCAACTTCAAGATACAACCAATTTCCTGTTTTCTCTCACAAATTCTGTTTACTCAGTAGAGAAAATAAATGAGAATTGAGTAGATTGTCATGCCTAATAATGTTAAGAATGGGTGTGGACAGAAGACAAAATTATTTTTAACATTCAGTCCCTTCATTTGGCAAAAACAATAACTTTTCCCTGTATACTATAATTTCCTGATCAACACGCCTCCACCACTTAAAAGGTTTTAATTGATCGTTAATTTATTACTTAATTTGATAGCTAATTTACTAATTTACTGAAACAAATGAACAGAAAAATTTGGAAATTCTGTTTCCTGCTTGTGAAATTTGACCGACAGAAAAAATGAATAACATTGTATTGAAATGATTCAAACTCCGAGATATATGATTTATAGTTACTTTATTGTAATGGCGGCCATTTTGGCTGCCATTTTAAACAATAACAGCTTTCTGTTTCCTTAATTTTCATAGTTTATGAAATATGAGTTTAAAGTAACAAAAAGTGCTTAAATTAAAAGATTGGGATGAGTTTTGTTCATTTAGGTATTTTTTGTCGCTATAAATTAATGTGACAACCAGTGCAAAAATTGTATTGGAAGAAATGCATTGTGGGTCGAACATTATACCTCCTCTTGGTCAGGACAGCCCGCAAGTTTGAGATTTTGACCACCACTCATGCTCCTGGAGCATAGGTTATGGCAACCATTCCAGAGCGGAGCTATTCATTATATTGAGTGCTGACCACAATAGCAGTAGCGATGTATTCCGTAAATGTTATCAAGGATTAGAATTGCAGATCTGGCACACCAATCCTAGATGGTCTTGAGGTTAGATACACGGCCAATTTCTTCATGGTAGTTACCACACAGCTACCACCGAGTAGACATGGATTACCTACCCACTAGACGTACACTCGCCGGCCAGGATTCCATGAATTTTTCCGCATAGATGGATAGTGTACACACAGCGGCTGTCTGTACCGTCGTGGAGTAGCTACGTGGTTACACCGGCTCTCAGCGCGCACGGTATTTCTCGTGGCCAATTTTTTTTTTTAAATATTTTTGGCATATATTTGCATTTTTTATTACATGTGCGGGAATATGGGGGTTTTTGATGATGCCCGATTTGAATTTTGTAATGATTTTCCTAAAAAAACGTTCAAAAAATGTTAAAGGGAGCCCGAGTGTATAGCGCCCTCATTTCATGAAATTTTCATCCACTCTCAAAATGGCGTCGTGGTAACCGCGTGGTAGCTACTTGGTAGCTGCGTGTCTACTCCGGTACTGTCTACTCAACATCCACCTTCTCTCCACCTAGTGGGCAACTACAGGGTAGCCATTGGGGTAGGTACAGCAGAGTAGCCACATTACTGTTTACCTAATAACTGTGAACTTTGTAAGCCCTAGCTTGCAGCTACCACCTCGCAATTAGCCCAGTGTGTACTGTGCAGTAGCTGCCGCGGTAGACATGTTGTAGCTGCCGTATAGGCTACCACGTGAGTAAGAATCCGGCCGTGTAGCTGACCTCATGATACAGTGGTCTCGGGTTCGAATTTCGCTACTGCCTTTTTTAAGATATATAAAATTTTCATTATTTTTCAGGTTAGAGGGAAAATTCTAAGTCCAAAAAAGATTAAAAAGAAAAAATTAATAGCTGCCCTTTGAGGTTAGTGAGGGAGACCTGCTCCTGGAGCATGGGTGGTGGTCAAAAACTACCGCGTGCAGACAGCCCATCCATGAGGATGTTTTTCACCTGTTACATTTAACTTTCCCAGCATGTTAAAAGGAAAATTATCCATCTATGAAGGACTAACCTTGGTTTCAGAGGGTGTATTGAGTCAATCCCACAATGCACCAGTTTTGGGAAATTTCACCTCAATACGGTCATGTGATCCCACCAAAATCCTATTCTTAACACATAAATACCCTGACTTTTACATTCATTTTCGCCCCCAAAGTGTTAGTGCTTAGGGAATTTTTAGCATGATTACGAAATGTTTTGTGGTCCTCTTGCTTCTTGTACACTTTAATCCCTAAGTACTGACATGAGTTTTGTACAGTACAGTGTAGGCAAATTGCAATGCATTATGGGATTGGTTCAAAACACCCTCTGCCCTGGTTTAAACCCGGGTCTTAAGTTAGATGCCTTGAGAATACTAGATCATTCCTAAATATTGCAATTGACTTAATCGTATAATGGTCGCATAATACTTGGCTAAATAAGTAACTACATCTTCGCATATAATGCCAACAAAATGTAACATTCATGCAACATGATGCCGCTATAATTACTTTTGAAATTTCAAATTCAGACGATGCAAGAGTCGGTTTTTTTGAGTCTTGAAGTCGCACACATTTAGAGCACTGATGTTTTATGTACCTAAATAATGTATAAATTTCCTATCATGTTTTTATTACTCTTATGTTTAATCCAGAGGGTGTTTTGAGTCAATCCCACAATGCACCAGTTTTGGGAAATTTCACCTCAGTAAGGTCATGTGATCGCCCAAGAATCTTATTCTTAACACATAAAAATTCTGACTTCTACCCTCATTGTAGGCCCACAAGCACTAGTACTTCGGAATTTTTATGCATGATCATGGCATACTTGTAGTTCTTGACCTTTTCGAACACTTTTTCCCTAATACTGACAGTGTTTTAGTACAGTATTGGGACATTGCAATGCATCATGGGATGGGGTTCAAAACACCCCTGGTTTAACCAAATTTTGGATTTCCTTCTCATCCAGTGGGTCATCTGTTGTTTACATTGGTGATAATGGCTTTCCACTTGCTTCAGATGGTCCCCCCCCACGCTTGTCCAGTCTTTCCGCTCCTCCGATTACGAATTCAAACAGATTGGATTCATAAAGATCGGAAATAAAGAAAACATTGGCCAGGGTAACTATGTGTAATAGATAACATGGAAATATTATTCTTGATGCGGCTATGAACGATCTGTGCAACTACATTGGCATACCACTAAAAAGCAGAATGTTTGTGAGATTATTTTATGGCTATGTCTTTGCTCAATGACTGATTCATTTTGTTTATTTCAATTAGTTCATAATATTTAAGTATGTTTTAAAGATTTCTTTGCGGTCTGAAAGAAATAATATCTACGTATATAGATTGCCTATTAGCAAAATTAACTAGTAAATGTTGTCCATGGAGGTTACCATGTTCGGCATTGTGACGTGTCTGACTTATAGTCAATAGATAAAAACAGTTCCTGAGGAATGCCTAGGGTACTCCTGGTCAGAAAATCGGATTACATATGTGTCCAGTAGCAAAGCAGTAACGATCGATTAAAACTAGGCGGATTCTGAATAGATATAGCTGAAAGTTTGGTTGTGTCATTCATTGGCTACTTGTTTCAAGACACACTATGTTACACATACCATTGATTTCTATTTTTCTCGTGGGCTGATCAAAATTGCTGCAATCATACGGAAGATATTATAACGTTTTCCTTTGTTATAATAATAGATCTTTTTCTGACTGAAAGACATTCATTTTAACCAAAATGTTATTTATAATAATGTGAAGTGTAGATTATATTAGACTGGCCTTTCGCTTTAAATAATAACACCAAGGGGGAAGTGTAAGTGACCAAATTTTGGGTACTCTTAAGGAAGGGTGGGGGATTGCACATGACCACTGAATAGAAATCCCAAAGAGGACAAGGCTACAATCGTGGAAAAATTAGTTGGGAACACTCACCACAATTGCTACATTGCTCACCCCGGGACGAGTTAAGAGCCTACAAATCCCCGCTATCACTCAATTGAAAGCCCCGACCTCCACTTCAACTTACCCTTCCCCGACCCCCATCAATCACTGTTGGGGGAAGTTTGCACGACTGCTGATGATGATACCCATCAAATTGGTTGGGGGAGGCGGGGAACAGTTTTTCCGAAATCGTCAAGTGTTTCCAACAATTTTTCAAATTGTCTGAGTCATTTCGAAAAATTGTATCTATTTCCATTTTTCAGCTATTTTTCAACTAAGCAACGATCTCGACCACTCAAATTTTCAGTACATTATCTTATAATGATTATCCACATTGTGGAGAAATTTCAATGAAATAACCTGCTCTAAGGGACTGTTTCAAGTATTATCTTACTGTGAGGACAGGTGAAATGCATTAATTAAATACTACACAAGATCGGACTATATACAAATCACTTAGTCATTTCCTTTATATCGTTAAAGGTAGAGGCTGTGGCACAAATATTTTTTCACAACTTTTATTCAATTAGTACTCAATCGTCACAAGAATAAACGTCTCAAATACAAGTTTGGGGACCGGTCACCAATAATCCCTTTGTGTTGAATACGCTTGTGATTGTGCGGTTCAGTGTAGGCCTATACTAATTAA
>JAMKCH010071545.1:0-15131 GCA_023653785.1 Ophioderma brevispina
AATTTTGGTCCTTTTCTCTATTTTTTTCCCAAAGTTCACTTTTTCATATTTTGGTTGATCATTTTTTGCATTCTACAGATTTCTTTTACAACTGATGTGTTGGAAATTAAAAGCACTTTAATTTAATGCCAGTTTTAGAATTCTCAAGTGGGGCAGGTTACCATGGCCACAAGCCATTACACCCATTTTTTAGTCTCATTGGCCTTACACTAGGTTTATTGTAGTTTACCATGGTAACTGCCCACCTTGAGAATTCTACAACTACACACAAAAATAGAGTATATTGTATAAAAAATATTAGTGTAATAAAACTTGTTTTCATAGAAGAATTTAATAAAATGGATGTAAATGACATTTTGACAAAATCATTCAAATCGTCCATTTTATTCTGGCCTTTTGGATTTTCAAGGGGTCATAGGTCAAAATCCATAGGTCACAGAAAGGTGCTGTTATTATAGGGGGGGGGGGGGGGGGGGGGTTTTTTAATTCTTACATCCATCTCAATACATTGTTATACTTTTAATGTCAATTAAACCTTTTTTAAAAAAATCCCATGCAAAATTACTTTGGTAAATGGTCAAAATCAGTCAAGGTCAATTTTTTAACATAGTAATCAAAGTGGATGTGGATGCAAATTGGGGGGTGGGTATCTATGATAAGGGTGGGGTGGTTGGTTTTAGGCTTACTGTCTTCAAATGTATTAAATTATTTTGAAGTTATTTTACCCATGATATATACAAGTGTCAATGTATATTTTCATAAAAGAGGTGTTTCTTACACAATTTCAGTAGGTTTTAGACATTTTGTCATTTGTCTTGAAATAATGGAAAAAGGGTTGACCTTTCTCTGGTCAAAGGTCACTTTGACATACATGTCTGCAAAATGGCCCACCCAGTTGTATTTTTTCAGATCAAGGAACATTTTTCATATGACAACTTTCTGTACAGCCGAGGTGTCCCGAAAACACTGCTGCCCCGAGGTATGATTGTTCATATGCAATTAGCTCATTAGTATTCAATGGAACATGCAGATATCTGGTGCAAAACTATATAGCACCAGAAGCTCATCATGGTTCACCCCATACCAATTTTATAGTGCATGGATAGTTGCATTTTGTCCTATCTCTCCTAAAATTTTATGGTGCACCATAGCAAACAATTCACTGACCACACATCACTTCTCATCACAACAAACCCATGCCTATTAACCCTAACGCGAACGAGAGGCATTCAAAGCATCGCTTCCTTGGTAACGGTCGGAAATTGCTCTCATTGCATCTCGGCCGTCAAAACTATTTTATTGTCGGCGAACATGACTCTCAATGCTTTTAAATGCATTCTGGACGTCTTCCTGGAAAATGACGGGATGGTTTTAAATTCATCTGGGACGTCTGTCCCGGAAAATGACGCGATGCTTTAAATGCATCTGGGAAATCTTCCCCGAAAAGGGACGCGATGCTTTTCCATGCATTCTGGGACCAGTTTGCCCGCAGAAGATTGACATTGGCGCAATGTTCTCATTTGCATCTGGGGACAGTTGCCCGAGAAAGATCGAAAATGGCGGCATTTGCTTCTCATGCATACTGGACGTCTTCCCGTGAAAAATGACGCGATGCTTTTTATTGCATTTCTTGGGACAGTTGCCCGCACGCAGAAGTCGGAAATTGGCGCAAATGCTTTTCATTGCAATCTCGGACAATTGCCCGCCAGAAAGATCCAAAGTGGAGCGATGTTTTCATTGCATCTGGGGACCCCCAGTTTGGCAGACCAGAAGATCGAAACTGGCGCAATGCTTCTAAATGCATTCTCGGGGGCGTCTTTTCCCGGAAAATGGACCGCGATGCTTTTCATTGCATGTCTCGGAATTCTTCGCGGAAAATGACGCGTGCTTTCATGGGCATTTTGGCCGTTTACCGGCTAGTATTGCAAAAACAAAGCTAGAGCAAGTCCGATCATACAAAAAAACTCTTTTGATGAAACACCAATTTGCTTCCTTTTTCAACAGTTCAACCTGGCCGTGGCCTTGAACAATTGATTCTTGAAAAAAAAATACAAGCCAGCATGGCCGTGGCCCTCCCACGTCGTTGTGATAAAAAAAAAAGCGACAACAAACCGGCCAACATTGAGGGTAATTCTTTGCCAAAGGCCTACGGGCCTGCATAAGGCACATTTTTAGCAAAGATTTACCCTTAATTTTGGCGGTTGGTTCGCTTTTTTGTATAACACGACGGGCCGGGCCACGGGGGCCAGGGGGACTGGTATTTTTTTTTTTTAAAGAAAAAATGTGGGCTAGGGCCACGGGGAAGGCACCAAAACTTTGTTTCTTTTTACCATGGGGAAGAAAACTTCCCTTCGTACTCCTCGTGAGGAATTAAACAAAACCACAGGGGAATAAAAATAACGCAGCAACCACCGACTAAAAAACTAAGCCCTGCGAGCCATAAAGGCCCAGGGTCTTTGCAAAAAAAAGACCTTGCTAAATCCCTGGCAGGCCATTCAAGGACATGCACCCCGAAAACTACAAACTAAAAACTAGCCCTGCGGGCCATAAAGAACCCAGTCTGGCAAAGAAAAGACCCCTTAACTCCTACCGGCCATAAAGAACCGCGGTCCTACTTTTAAAAGGCTTTAAAAATTCACTTTTTTACCGTGTTAGCGGTGATGAGGGGGTATATCCTCGCCAACCAAAGGCAGGGAGGCCGGCTCGTCTAAACGGTTGTTAAAGCTAGTGGTAGCTAGTTAGTAATAAAATCGTGCGATCAAACGGTAGATAAAAATCGTGCGATCAAACGGTAGATAAAAATCGTGCGATCACACCGGTATCATCCTCATTTCCAACCGTTATGTCGCAACCAAACCTTGGCGTTTCATGGGGCACCGGGTTCAATGCAACAGAAGCCCAATGGATACTATGTCACTATAGGAGAATCATTGCATTAGTACCACCATTACTTCTACAGGATTGCAGAGGACAAGAAATGAGGTCATAGCTCAAGACCCCACCAGCATTTCGCCCTGATCAGAACACAAACGGTCAATCACGGTCGCCCGTAATCATCCGGTGCCCCGAACGAACGGCGCAGCATGGTGGATCTGAGATTAGCAACGTGGGTTCCGAGGATCCCTCTTGCTCTGGTGTTTCAAAGTGAGTTATAGGTGCTGTCCAGTCCTGAATTCATAGCTCAAGACCCCACCAGCATTTCGCCCTGATCAGAACACGATCGGTCAATCACGGTCGCCCGTAATCATCCGGTGCCCCGAACGAACGGCGCAGCATGGTGGATCTGAGATTAGCAACGTGGGTTCCGAGGATCCCTTTGCTCTGGTGTTTGAAAGTGTGTCCTGCTTTCATCTGCATCTACGAGCAAACTGCAAAGGGATAGTCCTAGGAAGTTTTCCCTAGCCTGCAACTAGGGTACTCATTCCTACTTTCGCCCGTAACAACCCGTAGATCAGATGTTAGTTTTGAAAACCGTTAGTGGGTTAGCCCCAGTTCCCATCTAACTGGCAAGAGGCGATCACCGGCGTTACAGCTATGCCTCATTTCCCGGTCCCCTGCAATTCTTTTTGCAACAGTACTTAGGGGTGAGTATTTTAGTCTGGTTACATCTTCACGCCGGCTTCCTTCAATTCCTTAGTTTCAGGGACAAATATGCTCGTGCTTTGTATGTAGCCTTAGATGGATTTTTACCACCCATATTAGGGCTGATTCATCACAACCCGACTCTCGAAAGCCTAATACCAGCCGGCAACGAGCGTCCGCAGGGACTGAACGTGCCATACAGCCAAGTCCTCACTCAGCAGACATCGCCTTCCGTCCCCGGTAAGTCACGGCTTCCTTACTCTACATTTCCCTCACCTGCTTGCACGTGGGTATAATTCATCGCTGGGCTTTTCCCGCTTCACTCGCCGCTACTGAGGGATCCTGGGTTAGTTTTTTCTTTTCCTCCGCTTAAATTCATCGGGTGATATCGCTCGATCTGAGGTCGAGTCATAAGACATTGAGAATGTTAGGTGTCGGTTCCTCGAGAAGCGAACAGGCCGCGCCGGCTCACGCCAGGAGCGCTTTTTCAAGCCTGAGCCGCCGTCGGAACCTGTGTGGATGCGGCACCTTACCTTCACCACCGCAGCGCTGTCCAGGCGGCCTGATGGATTTACCGGTCAGAACGCTTGGGGATTTCCCGCTGGTTCCGCCTCAGCCGGACCGTCCGGCCGCGCCTCTCGGCACGGGACACATACAGGTTGTGGAGGAGGTGCGGCTTACATCTATGGACTCCTTTAACAGGCTCGCCTCTAGTGTAATCGCTCCGCGCCCGCTTGCACGGGCGCAGATTACGGATGCGGTTGCCTTCCGTATCCGCGTCTGCGTGTTACCGCATACGCGACTTCTCGTATTAGCGACCCCTCAGACAACGGGTACGGGGCCGCCCCGTGGCCCGGACCGCTATGCGTTCAAATACCAATGAACAATTGTCATCGGTGCACGAGCCAAAGCGTACCCACACCCGCCAAGGCTAGACCACCGTGGTAAGGTTAAGACCACTCGCCAGGCTCAACAGTGGCCTACCATAATTCCCCCTTTCCTCGCATCCAAGCGAGCGGGGCCGAGGACCTGTCCAACCACGTTTAGAATTAGGCAGGTTTTTTCACAGGTATCACCGCTATTTGTTCACATTGCAAACAATTTAGTACGCCGAAAACACGGCGATAGGACTCGCTCAGTAAGGATCGGGTCTGGGCCTGTCGTAAAGGAGTTATGCCGTTTTTTGACTTGCGTGTTCAACACAACATAAGCGTGTGACGTCGGCGTGTCAACATTCAAGGCCTTGTTGTGGCCAGATCTCGGCAGCCTAACCTTGAATACGCACTTAACGCACTCAACCGGACCATTCAGTACATATAATATATAAACTTAGCAAGCCTGACCTACAGAGGAGAACCCCTCTTATATATATGACGTTCTGTGTCCCGAACCAGGCCCCAGCCGCTACAGGCCGAGTTTTTTTTTGACCTATGCGCATGCGACATTTTGTACACAACCAATGTACCGCTACCGAAAGCGTCCCATAGATCAAAATCCAGATTTGCACTACGCACTTGTCCATTTTTAGCTCTCCAGCGGAGAGCCGGTAAAATCACCCACTAAAATCACCCACTAGTGGGAAAACACCGGATCTGTTGCGTACAAATGTTGGCGCAAGGTGCACTACCATATCAGCCGACAAATACTGGCAAGGGCCGAGCCGGCCCGGGATCAAACCAGAATCACTTACCGCTAAAGACCAAGGAAGCGGTCCGCTCTGGACTTAGTCCACTTTTTCACCCAACAGATTTTACCTATTGGATCTGGGTGATCTCTTGGTAAAGTGCAAGGACAGGGGCATTTCCGGTCTTACCGTAATTTGCTATCGTGAATCGGTCACGTAGGACACACCACCCCTCTTATAGATATACGTTCTGGTCCCAGAAAACAGGCTACAGCCACTACAGGCCGGCTTTTGTTACCTCTGCGCATGCTACATTTTTTACAAAACCAATGTACCGCTACCGAAGCGTCCCGAGAGCAAAATCCAGATTTCGCATACGGCACTTGTCCATCTTTATCTCTCTCCAGCGGAGAGCGCTCCCGGTAAAATCACCCACTAGGGGAACACCGGATCTGTTGCGTAACAAAATGTGGCGCAAAGTGAACTACCATATCAGCCGACAAATAGCGGCAAGGGCCGAGCCGGCCCTGGATCAAACCCGAACCACTTACCGCTAAAGACCAAGGAAGCGGTCCGCTCTGGACTTAGCATTTTTCACGGCACACCATGTACCTATTGATCTTGGTGATCTCTTGGTAAAGAGCAAGTAACCGGGTCATGTTCCCGTCTAACCGTAATTATGCCTATCGTGAATCGGTCACGGTAAACGAATCACAGAAAACAGAAACACCACCCCTCTTATATATATAAACGTTTCTGGTCCCGAACCAGTCTCCAGCCACTACAGGCCGGCTTTTGTTACCTCTGCGCATGCTACTTTTTTTACAAAACCAATGTACCGCTACCGAAGCGTCCCGAGAGCAAAATCCAGATTTCGCATACGGCACTTGTCCATTTTTAGCCTCTCCAGCGGAGAGCCGCTCCCGGTAAAAGCACCACTAGTGGGAAAACACCGGATATGTTGCGTACAAAAATGTGGCGCAAAGGCACTACATATCAAGCGACAAATAAGGCACGGGCGGCCGGGCCCTGGATAAAACCAGAACCCACTTACCGATAAAGACCAAGGGAAGCGGTCCGCTCCGGACTTAGTCACTTTTTCTCCCACCAGTGTACCTATTGGATCTTGGGTGATTTCTTGTAAAGAGGCACGGAACCCGGTGCATGGTCCCGTCTTACCGTAATTCACCTTCGTGAATCGGTCATGTCAAACATACCATCCCTCTTATATATATACGTTCTGGTCCCGCGCCCGGACCCCAGCCGCTCCAGGCCGGCTTTTCTGACCTCTGCGCATGTACAATTTTTGTACACAAACCAATGTAACGCTAACGAAAGTGTCCCTAGATCAAAATCCAGATTTCGCACTTGTCCATTTTTAGCTATCTCCGCGGAGAGCCGCTCTCGGTTAAAATCACAATAGTGGGAAACGTCCCGTCTGCTAATGCAAAACTATGTTGGCGCAAAATACAATACGTGGCAGGGCCACGGAAGCGAACTTCACTTGAAGGGGCCACGGGTGGACAGCGAAACTTCCCGTGCAGGACACGCAGCGACTTTGTACCACGTTAAGGCACGGCAGCGGAAGTTTTCACGTGGCAGGGCCACGGCCAGCGAAACTTCACGGGCAAGGCCACGGCAGCGACTTGTACCAAGTAGGCCACGGCAGCGAAAAGTTTCACGTGCGCAGGCCACGGAAGCCGAAACTTCACGTGCCAGGCCCCGGCAGCGACTTTGTACAAGTAGGGCCACGGCAGGTAAGTTTTCAAGTGGCAGGGCCAGGCAGCGAAAACTTCACATGGCAGGGCCACGCAGCGCAACTTCACGTGGCCGGCCACGGCAGCGAGAAACACTTCATGGTAAGTAGGGCCAAGGCAGCCAAACATTTCACCAAAGTAGGGCCACGGCAAGCGAAATTTTTCACCACGCCGGGCCACGGAAGCGACGAAAACTTTGAAAAAAAGAAAAAAAAACGCTGCCCAAACCCGTCTAAGACTAAAAAAATGCAAATAAGATGCCAAAATTGAATTGAAAAGATTGCTGAAGTTTCACTGCATTTTACCTTTCTGCATGTCAGGACATACGTTTTATGAAAATGCAAATCCGTACATGTAAAAAAAGCAATATGCGGCTAAAACATTCCGCGATCTTTCCCCTCAATTTTTGATTCTCGATTTGCATTCTCTAACGTAGCCGGGGCCACGGCAGGTGAAAGTATTAACAAACATAGCTATAGCGAACAAAAACACTATGACCTATCACGGACAAAGGCAACTTGCGAACTAAAACATCAGAATCGTTCCCTCATTTGTCATCTCTTTTTGCATTCTCAACGTTAGGCGGGCCATCTGCAGGTGGAAACGTAAGACACGGCCTAAGCGAACAAAACCTATGCCCTAACATAGAAAGAGGGCAATCGTTACTAAAACATTCGGACAGGTTTCCACTCAGTTTTGGTTTAACACGGCCTATATTGAATGATACGCAGGTCCCGATCCGGGAAAAAAAAGGTTTTGTCATTAATAACAACAAAACTTTTAAAAAATCAAATTAATGCAAACCTCTGTGGGATGGTTGTTTTATTGTTGGTAGTGAGTTTCTTGCAACAGTGTGCACGTTCTTAATCGTTCTTCTGGACAGCTGTTTCTGTTGTTATTGACTCCGGTGTTAGTACAATTGCAGCTAGATCCTTGCTCCTCTCCTTTTTTAGGCTATGTCTAGGCTTGGTTTCCAGTCGACATCTGTGTATATCGGCACCAGGTTTGGATAGCATCGTAAGACAAAAGTCCATTTAGTAAGCTGGGCTGGCCTTCGTTTGATGGTGAGAGAAAGTTCCAAAAAAAAGGATCAGAAAAGCCACATCGTTTGTCATGGCGCTTATGTGCACATTGAAATAACAACAGACATTTTTAAAATTTTTTTCCTACTTTTATCTTTATCGTTTGACGGATAATGGTGGTTCACTTTTAACCACACCTTAGTGCGTCTGGACTGGGGGGAATGGATTGTTCACTATAGGTTTTTTTTTTTTGTTTTTTTAACAAGGAATAAAGGTTGAAAAAAGTTTTATGCCAAAACAGTGTGATGACATAGTTTAATTTTGTTGTTATGAGTTTCCTTGCATTGCTTTACTTTCTTCTGTTTATTGAGTGAATTTGTGCTTGTGGCTACTGCTCATGAGAAAAGTCCTCTCTAAACACCAGAAGTTCCAAAAAGTCCAAAAAAGAATCAGATAAGCCACATTTGTATTTCGTTGCAGTGCCAAAGTGCTAGACAACCAAACACTCAACTAGAAATTTTTCCTAGATGTCCTATCCGTTACGGAGAATGTGGTTCAGCTTATATTTTTAGCTACTTTTTGGATTGAACAATAACATTTATAAATATGGCGCAATTATAAAAGTTTGGTGCAACCTCAGCCCAATCTGTAGCGTATCACAAGTACGCCCGGTAGCCATCACACCCCGGTATAGAAATCACACCCCCCGGTAGCCATCACATCTTTTGTAGGAAAAACTGACCGTCAAAGCGGGAAGGACCCGGTCTCATGGAGCGTCTTCCCTGGTCGCAAAGAGGAGATACTGAACCCCAAATATCACAAAATTAACAAAATTAAAAAAAGCAAAAAACTAAAAAATTAAATTTAACTAAAATTTGAATGCGGGGTTCGAGAGAGTAGAACGTAACAACTAAAAGAGAACCTCAGAAAGAGAACTAGAAATGAGGAACAGGGTTCGCCGGTCTCTAAAGAACAACGGAAATGCAATTACCTCTGAAAAAAACAGTACAAGTGTCCGTGGCGAGAGAAGTGTAGAATCAACATCTTCTAACTCTATGTCAACTTCGTCTACTCCGTGTTGTTTGTGATACCTAAAATGGCAAAGGGAAAAAACCAACCAAAATCCAAATTCAACAGAAAAGACAAATATCTTGTTTTGTTGTTTTAGGTTTTAGGTCGCCGACTGTTCGAGAATTTTTATCTTATTGAGGGTTTTTCAAATGCATAGGCTCTTACATGATGAGCAGTCCTTTTCTTGAAAGGCTTACTCACACGCTCACACTTCAAAATTGGGAAGGAACGAATCTGATATCCACTGTCAGACAAGATCTTGTGGTCTAAGCAGTATCTGCAGCAGGTAGCCTTAACCTTCTCCCCTGTTTCTTCACCAAATCTGTTACGAACTTGCCTGGGATTTATAGGTCCAGGAGGTTGTGTCATATTGAATGTGGTCACCTGTGCGAACCCGGCTATCAGTCCATGGCTATTTTAGGGTGAATTTGAAATGGCGAGGGCATGGACGCTTTCGTGTGTCTTGACGAGGGTGCGGGACCGTTGAATTAGAACGATAACAGCATTTGGCTTTGCAACCTTAAAGCAATCAGGAGTTTACGCGGCTACTGTCAACAAGGAAAAAAATAAATCTGAGTCCACCATTTCTGATTCTTCGTGCTACCGAGTGATATGCACGTAATGAATCACTCTGTCTACACCTGCTAAGTTCTGTGTGTTTCCCAATGCCCGGTGGTGGGCTTTGGTTTTGATTTCATGGGTTCTCTAGGTTGTACGCCATCTATACTAATTTTCCTTGATTGTTTTCCGGCCCTAGTCAGGGAAAGCATGGTAGAAGGAGGATAGGACTGCAAGATAGCTACTGTATTTCCATATGGTAAAGGTCAGATCGTTGTTTGCCTAGAGGAGAAGGTACTCTTCAGTCTTCGACTAGGGGGCGATTTTGGGGCTTTTCTTTTTTTTTTTAGCTTTAGGCAACCCTTTCGCAGCCCACTTGAGGCACCCGTAAGGTTATGTTTCCTTGTTGAGGAGATCTTGCACAATGCCACGGAGGTTTATAGAATCTATCGTAAAGATATGGTGCCATCTATTGTAATGAGTGCTCGTTACCTCTTTAGTGATCTACAATACAACTTGTCCGCAGGCTTTTTGACAAGGCGTCCTGAAATTGCATATTAACGGCGGCAGATCTGACCATAGATATATTTTAAAAACCTGATTGGTGGTGTTGAGTTGGCTGACAAACTTGTGGAACTCCCGATTTGAAAACCCTTAACCGTATCATTGTTCATCTATTGCCAGTTCTCCGCGCGAATTGTATTGTTTTGCGGGCCAATTTTCTAGGACGGTTTCCTCCCACCAAAATTTAACGGGCCAATAAGGCGTAGCGCGCATTGATCGTACTTTTCCTTTTTTTCCTTGGCTGTTCCCTCGGGTGCAAACGTTCCAGTCATCTGCGATAGGAAGTAAACATTTAGCCACTGGGATATTTGTCAACACGTTTCTCCTCCTTGTTTCTACATATCAATCATTTCTGAAGGCCGGTGGCTGGGATCCAATAGTCCCGGATATTTCTAAGCTTTAGTAGGCCCATGATCAGAGTATGCCGAACCAAGCTCTAATCTCGCGGAGTCTGTTTTATCGATATATGTGGGATCATTTATATCAAGATATCAGTTAGCTTCATTGATACTGATTTGTGAACTCGCTGATCAAATTTGAAGAGAATGATCGGAAAAAATTTGCTAGAAATAGAATAATCAAGTGAGGGTCATTCCCTATGTCTTGTAAATGCAGGACCTAAAGGTTCGTTTGGTTTGAATCACGAGTACGGGTTTTGGTCTATTTGCGACCACCCGTCTTCATCTTCTGGATGATGGTCGTTTTGATTTTCAGGGGCCTCTCCAGGGTCATTATCTGAGTCTGGTTTAACAAATACCCTTCTCAGTTGGGTCGTGCGGCCGGCGCCTACGGCGACGTGCCGCCCACTGCCTAGGGCGTGCGGCAGGCGGGGCGTGCGGCCAGGCGCTTCATCTTCATCATCTGACGCTAGTGATGGGTTTCATAGCAAGAATTACGTCATCAAGAACGTCTACTAGACTCTGATGAGTCATCGGTATCCAACTCTATCACTATGGGTACTTTCACTTTGGGTATGTCACTGGACTGTTCACGGTCATCCTAGTCACTGATTATCGTCTTGGAATTGTGGTTGGGGAATCGTCAGAACTAGGAAATGTGTGGAATTGGAAGTTGCCTAGAGCCCTAATAATTTTCGGCATGACTAGAGCTAGAACTTGCTTTAGTGTTTTTCGGTCTAATTACTTGGCGGCTTGTGTTTAGCAGGAGACGACGTGCGGTATGACTAGCACTCGGCCTTGCATGTGGTGATGGTCACTGGCACATGCTTAATCGAGAGATGAACGGTCGGACGTGCTATACTCGGAGACTGATCGGTCTCACTAGGAGGAATCGGGCTGGGTTGTGGTGATGGTCACTGCACGTGCTCTACTCGGAACTTTGCGGTCGCCACGTGCTCTCTCGGAAGACTGGCGGGTCTTACTCGAAATCGGCCTTGTGGTGGGGTTGGCCTTTGGCATGTGCCTACTAGGAGACTTAGAGGTCTGGACGTGGTATACTCGAAGACTGAGCGGTCTTACTAGAAATCGGCGTTTGCCCTAACTCGAAGACTCTTTGTACCTGTGTAAGGACCCTGACGGCACTACTAGCCTTGATTCTGTCTTTGGGCTAATGCTAAAGTCTCCTGAATCTTTTGCTTGAGGAGTGTCTTCATTGTCAGTGGAACTGTCAGTGCCTGTGCATGAGGGCTTCTGCGATTGGATTTCCGCAGTGACAGGCTGGTTTCTTGGTCCTTTTTTTCTTTTCTTCAACAACCTTGGTGAGCAACTAGGTTGCGCTTCAGCGCGGGGCTGCCGCCGATGCTGAGCTGCTTTTCAGCTAGGCGGGACTTACACGTTTAGCCTTTTTTTGAGGTTGGAATTCTTGGGAGTTTGCAGTATCTGATCAACATGATCATGTTCTATGCGGATTAGAGTGGGATTGTCGATTCTGTTCGCCAATTACTAGCGGGTTAATACATTGCGCAATTGATTGAAAAACCTCTCCTTCCTAGTGGTCAAGTCGTCTGTAATAAACGGAGTTCCCTATCAGTCATCACTGTTGCTAGTCAAACAATCCTGAAAAATAAAAAATTATAATTTTAAATTTTTAAGTGTTGTTTTGTTATTTTAATTATGTAAACATAAAAACCTGAAAGCCTACCCTACAACCACGCGAAACAACCGGACTACGATTAGACCGGTTTTAGTCACCAAAAACTAAAAAGTATATAAAAATTTTGACCAAACATTGAAATCCGCAAACAAAAAAAAACCTACATACTAGAAAAAAGTCCAAAAAGTCTAATGTGTGGTTTCCTCTGGATGGCTCCAAGATAGTGTGGAAACCCTTTGTCCGAATCTTTTTTTTAATTTGACAGGGGTCCAGAGGACTCCCTCCACACCCAGGTGGGGGGGTTCCGTTTATCGCCGGAGACTCGGAGCAGCAACAGGATAGCACAATGGATTACATGGTTACCAGTGGCATTTACACACGAGGAGTACGACCTGACATTTAGCCGGTTCATCCAAATTCATCCGGCATCATGGTCCGTGTTTTATACCCGCCAGTATTGTCGCAAAAAAACCATGGCCCGGAACAACCGGGGCGCAAAAGCTCGGCGCGATACCGAGTATGGTTTCCCGCCTTTTGAGGGTTTGAACAACTCTTCTCTTACCGGACCGTAACCCATCGCAAAAAAACCAATGGACCGGAGAGCCCAGCTCCCAGAAGCTCGGCGATAACGAGTATGGTTTCCCCGCCCTTTACGTGGATTTGATCTCTCTCTTACCGGAGCCCATCGTATTTGTCGCAAAAACCATGCTCCGGATGACCCGGGCTTCAAAATCCGGTTTTGCCTGCTCTATAGGCGGTTTAGAACTTTCTCTTACCTAGCGGAACCTTTTCTCTCGTGGAAAAATGCCCCATCTGATGGCCCTTACCAAAACAGTCCCCGGCATGGTCCGAGTAGTAATACATGGTGTGTTCAAGGGTTGTAAAATCTAAAACCTCTCTCTTTTTCAGCTGGTAAAGCGTCTCTGAAAAATCGCTCAAAAGCAATCGTGCTTTGGCGTGCGCTCTCCCTCAAAAACCAATATATGCGACTTTCGCCATCCTTTTTTTCTCGCTCAAATCACCTCTTCAATATACGTTCTGGTCCCGAAAACCAGGACCCAGCCGGCTACAGGCTGGCTTTTTCTGACCTATGCGCATGTTACATTTGTACAACAACCCAATGTAACGCTGACCGAAAGCGTCCCTAGATCAAAAGTCCAGATTTCGAGCATACGGCACCCGTCCTTTTTAGCTCTCTCCAGCGGAGAGCCGCTCTCGGTTTAAATCACCCACTAGTCGGAAAACACCGGGGCTGCTGGGTAAAAAAATGTTGGCGCAAAATCCACTACCCTCTCCGGCGGAAAAACCTCAGCCTGGGGCCTGCCTTGGCTTCCAACCAACATATTCCGCGCGTTGGGCAGAGGGGTTGTGGGCAGAGATGTTAGTGTGGCATTACGCCAAAATTTGTGTATGTAGCAGACGGGGCGGTTTTCCCACTAGTGGGTGATTTTTATCGAGAGCGGCTATCCGCTGAGAGAGCTCAAAATGGATAGTGCGTATGCGAAATTATGGATTTTGATCTAGGGACGCTTTAGGTAGCGTTACAGTGTGTTGTGTTACAAAAATGGTAGCATGCGCAGAGGTAAAAAAAAACCGGCCTGTAGCGGCTGGGGCATGGTTCGGGACCAGAAACGTATATATATAAGTAGGGATGTGTGCTGACGTGAACAGATCACCCTCGATCCATTGGTACACTGTAGGGTGACATGAGCGGGACAAGCTTGTACTCTTCCCACACCATAAAACCCCCTGTTAGTGACGAGGCCTGTCTCAGGACCCGAACGTATATATGAGGGCTGGTGTGTCTGGTGTGAGCGGTTCACGAGAGCGAATTACGTTAAGACGGGAACATGACCCTGTTCCGCTCTTTACGCAAAGTATCACCCAAGATCCAATAGGTACCGTGTTGGGTGAAAAAATGAACAATTCCAGACGGCCGCTTGGACTGCCCACGCCAGAAAAAGCCGGCTGTAGTGGCTGGTGCCTGGGCTCGGGACCCCTCTTATATATATACGTCTGGTCCCGAAACCAGCCTCCAGCCACTACAGGCCGGCTTTTTTACCTCTGCGCATCTACTTTTTGTACACAGCCAATGTACCGCTACCGCGAAAGCGTCCCTAGATCAAAATCCAGATTTCTCATACTGCACTTGTCCATTTTTAACTCTCTCCAGCGAAGAGCCGCTCCCGTAAAATCACCCACTATGGGAAAACACCGGATCTGTTACTTAACAAAATGTTGCGCACAATTGCAAAAACTAACCATATCAGCTGACAAATACTCGCAAGGGCCGAGCCGTCCCTGATCAAACCAGAACCACTTAACGCTAAAGCCCAAGGAAGCGGACCTCTACCTTGGAATCCGTTATGGGGGTTGTTATTTTGTCGTTCTAAGCACACATCAAAACAACCCGAACGGTCTCATTTTTTAGACTGGATTTAACCCTCAATTTACACCAACCAACTTAGCATTTAACGTATCCGGCTGCCGTGGCCCTGCACTTAAATGCTAAGCTTTGGTGTAAATTTGAAAGGGTAAAAATAGTCTAAAAATCAAATTTACATACACCAAAAGCTTGCATTTAACGTAGCCGGGCCACGGCAGCGCTTGTTAAAAACGCACGGCAAAAGCAACCTAATCTCTTACTTTTGGAATGTTTTTAACCCTCAATTTACAAACAAAACCAAAGCTTAGCATTTAACGTAGCCTGGTCACGGCAGCGCTTTTTTTTTTCCTATCGGCCTTGCTTGATTTTCCTTACGCAAAGATTTTCCTTTCCTCACGTTTTTAAAACCTTAGCCTGCGTGAACCCACTGCGAAATTGGCGTGGAAGCTTAAACTCACTTACACGTAAACATTTTACCTATATAGGCTTGTGAATCTCATATTTCGCACGTTACC
>JAMKCH010071547.1:0-26252 GCA_023653785.1 Ophioderma brevispina
AAAACACAACGAAATGAAACAAAATATGTCATTCTGTAACTTATTTTCAAATTTTATTATTACTTTCATTAATCCATCAATATTACAGTGTCAGCAATAACAATTCGAGTAAACACGATGTTTTGGTCATCACTTTGACGTCACGAGGAGAGCAAAATTGGACGCTTTTGATCAATGAAGCCGTGGCGAAAAATCCGCCTGTTTTCTTCGTATGTCAAAAAAGCAAAAATTAAAATGCCTCTATTTTGTTAATTTTACATCAAATTGTATTATTTTTTCGGGAATTCGTGATGTATGTACATATATTTTATGAATGTAAGTCAAACTGAGCTTGACAAAAATCTTGACATATTTCCTTTAACATAGAAATAATTGTTTTTGTGATTTTTGTCTTTGCTGGTGTTCTATAGCTTGGTCCCTCTTTCAAACAAAAACTGTATGAGAACACTTCAGAGCAACTGTGACTGATACACCATCAACTCAACAGTCAATAAGTACTCTTCCTGAGAATAGGTCTGCAATGGAGTTGTTATTGTGAATTGTCATGCTATCTGAGAATGGGACTGGAATTAAATTAAAAGGTTTTGTACTTCTATATCAGAGATACTTCAAATACAACTGTACAATTAAATCCAAAAGCCTGGATAATTTATGAAGTTCTGGATCCTCAAAGTCTATGAAATTTATATCACAACAAAATAATTACAAGTCCTACCATGAAAAAAAGAGTCCACTACATTTGACAGATGCCAACTAGATGTTTGAGAGCCAGACCAACACCCCAGAGGATGCAGATGTAGTCTTTGAATTAAAATTGGACCCCCTAAAAATGGTATTTCACACACAACTTTGAAATGGTGATTGGGTTTCAGAAACTGAGACAGCATTAAACTTTCCAACATTTGACAAATTTCCAAGTTTTTTTAAAGAGAACTCTATTTGACCAAAATTTAAGACCTCTGTGATACGTAATGATTTTTGTAATAATTTGTTATTGCTCAAGCATTCAATCTCATCCAGGGGTAAATGGGGCAGTACTGCACCTACACCCAGGAATTACATGTAGCAGGTTGACATTGAGGAAATCCTAGACATTCCTACAGGGTCCCGTGTGATTTTAAGCAAGGAAATGATCGTGTTCCACAGGAACAGGAAAAATTATTTCTCACCTTGCGTTCATGCACTAACCTTGAAAACATAGTAATATTTTAAAAGTGCAGCAATTTTAATATCTTGTAAGTCAATAAAAGTGCCCAAAAGACTACAAAATGAAGTCTAATTTTTATATGATAAATCAAATTGTGGCACTGACTTCACCACTACAGTGCAAACTGCCTTAAATATATAGAAATACCACTTACCGATGATTTCATCTTTGATATAAACCCACCAGCCACACGGAAGAAGTTCTGTCAAAGTTTATTTCTGAAACTCAAATCCATTAATATAAAACAACTATTAAATCCAAAGCAATATAAATCTATCTTTTTCGCAAAAGTGTTACTACCAAAAGGTTGTATGGCCAGAATGAGCCACAGACCAGGACACTATAAAAATGGCAAAAATGAAACACACATATCTTAATACCTTTGTGACAAGGGGGCCTAGGGACCTGCCAATATTGAAGTGGCGTGGTCTGAGCGGTTAGTAGCAAGCTTGACTCTGGAGCAGCAAAGGGTCTCGGTTCGAATTCTCAGTGGGGCAACTTGCTGGATTTAATTCGGGAACTCATTTGGGATTAATTGTATAACAGATAGTGATTAAAACCTGAATACCATTTCTCCATGGTCATTTGAAATGGGCAACAGGAACCATGAAAATCTTGCACTTCCCATCCGGGTTTTTTTTTGTTTGTGTGTTTCGTTGTAGTGTGTTGAAGTTGCAACATGGCGTTGTTTAAGCTGCTGCCTCAAGTTGCATTGTTTCTGTCTAGTAATATAAGTGTAAAGTCTCTAGCAATTGGCCTACAGGCAACGATTTGAGATTAACATAAACCTTGATGGATTAATTAAATTAAATTTTGCTCAGTTACGACGACATATATTTTTCCGACTCATTATTCCTTGTAGGCTTATTATCAAAAACACCGTTAGGGAGAAAAAAAAAATATTAATCGACCTCCGGTTATTAGATAATGCGGGTTCATCACCTGGTCCCCCTGTCTACCAACGGAGTGTCATTAAAAAAATTAAAACCAGTAAGTATGAATATTTTCCTGTTTAAAGTATTTACATATCATGTAATTAAACAATAAATTAATTTTAATTTCAGTTAATATATACTGATAGCAATCACTTTGCTTTTGCCATACTCATCCCGCCACTGTACAAACCAATGCGAAAAGTTAAGATGGCAGATAGTGCCACATACTAAAAATATGACATATCATGTATGGTGCCAATTTCATTGTGAAATTCCCATGGAATATGGTTATTAAGTGGCAGGTCCCATATGATCTGACGGTGAATTAATACTAACTTTAGCTATACAGGTTGGTTGTCCCACCAAAGTTTTTTTTTTTTACTTTCTGAAGCAAATATAAATTGTATATACCGTTTCTGATGCTATCCCCTAAGAAAGCGAAGGACCCCTATCAGACCTAACACCTATATATGATATCGATGCTCAGAATAATGGGCAGTAAACTAACCAATAAAAGAGCACATTTTTGACTAATTAAGAGAATAAAGGTATGATTTGGGAAACCGGTATCTCTTTAAGACGAATTGAACCCAAGGCGATACCATTATTTTAGTGGAAGAACGACGCGGAGGCCGAGTTATTGCCACGCAAAAAAAATAATGGTCTGTCGCCGGGTTTTCAATTACGGGTCGTAAACAGAGTAACGGTTCCCAAAATCATACCTTTATTCTCATTCTTAACAGGCTTTATCATATTTCAACCCAATTTCGCGATACTGACGGCTTAAATACAACAAGAAGGACTGCCACCACCCGGTGACAATAACAATCAAACAACCCGATATACACAACGAGACGCAACGTTGGGTAGGCTCTAGCGCGCGAAAAGTAGCAAAATGCGGCACGACGCGAGGCGCTTTTTCACAAAAATAACTTCAATACGAAGCGCGTACTACCTGGGTCAATTAAACGAATTGAACCCGGGCATCAGCCAATGAAAATTGCTTTACATTTTCACAGCTGTTTCAGAAGGGGCAGTAGGTGGTAATAGAATACTCAAAAATATATCATTGCTACCTAGAAATACTAAGTATTAAAATTTCAATCAGAAAGATAGTTTGATTTTGAAATTAATGTAATCAAAATTTGAATAAGTGGAATTTGGACAAAATGGAGGCTATTTATAGGTGGGAAAGCAATTATGCCCAGAATTATTGCAATGGGTCTCACAAGTGCTTAAAAAGTATCACCCCTAAATGCATATCAATTGTGACAAGATAGCCAGTATAGGTGTACTAAAAACTAGAATTTCGCGGTTCTCGGATTGAGCGCTCTCTATATTCAAAGGATATAAGTGTGGGCCGCCCCCCCACGACCTTTGACCTGGCACGGGACCTTTGATCTCTCTCATCATATGAGGGATCGATGGTTTGCACCTATGACAAGAAGTTTGGTTCCAATGAACTTCAAGGTCAATTTAGATCAATTTTACATTTTAAGCCCATTTTTCAACTTGACCTCACTGACCTTTGACCCTGTCAACATGACCTTTGACCTTCAAAACATGGACCTTGGACCTTTCAACATGAACTGTGACTTTCAACATGACCTTTGACCTTGCAACATGACCTTTGACCTTTCAACATGACCTTTGACCTTTAAATGACCTTTGAACTTCAACATGCCTTTGAACTCATCAACTAATGAAGGATCCCATGGTGCACGTCCTATGACAGAAGTTTGGTTCAGATTGAAGTTAAAACTTTCAAGTGAGTCAATTTAAACAAAAATTAAAATTTGTGAACACACAGACCACACACACATCCACACTACATACCAGAACAACGGTATGTAATTGGTCCTGACGCAGCTATAGTGGTGGCCCAAAATAAAAAGTCAACATGATTGTCAATCTTAAAAATAAATTTTTAATTGTATGAATATTGACTAAAGTTTGTCTGTCTGCATAGAATTGGGTAAAAAACATGACATGTATGTTGGTTTTATCTCTGTTTATCTCTGTCTGAATGGATTGTATGTTGTGTCTGAAGTGGGGATTTTTCCACAAGAAGTGAAGACCTTGGTTGGTGAACCACCAATGGGTTTGCATGCCAATTTTTTTAAGCTATTGAAAGCAGATTTAGGGGTGAATATTGAAGCATATGTTCACTCAACATATAATATCACATTCCACACACAGCAGAGCAAGGAGTTAGTCTCTGTCACGATGTGCATTAGACTTTACTGTGGCGTAAGGGGTCAAGCTGGCTAATAATTACGGTATGCGCCCCATACCTACCCAAATAGAAAAGGCCAACAGTAGCAGGTGACATTGAGGAATCCTAACTTCCCTACAGGGTCCCTGTGATGAAGCAAGGAAATGATCGTGTTCCACAGGACAGGAAAAATTATTTCACCTTGAGTTAAGCACTACCTTGAAAAAACTAGTAATATTTATAAAGTGCAGCAATTTTACTATCTTGTAAGTCAATAAAGCGTGACCCAAAAGACATACCCAAAGGAAGTCTCAATTTTTATATATTAATCAAATTGTGGCACTGACTTCCCACTACAGTGCATAACTGCCTTAAATATTATAGAAATTACGCAGTTCCGATGAGTTCCATCTTGATATAAACCCACCAGCACTACCGGAAGTTCTGTCAAAGTTTATTCTGAGAAATCAAATCCAATATAAACAAACTATTAATCCAAAGCAATATAAAATTATTTCGCAAAAGGTACTACCAAAAAGGTTGTATGGCAGAGGCAGCACAGACGGACCCACTATAACATGGGCAATAATGAAACAAACCTATCTTAATACCCTTGTAGGACAAGGGGCCTAGGGACCTGCAAATTTAGAAGTGGGCGTGGTCTAGCGGTTAGCAAGCTTACATCTGGAGCAAAGCGGTCCTCGGATCCAATCTCAGTGGGGCCACTCTGGATTTAATTCGGAACTCAATTTGGGATTTAATTTGTCTAACAGATATTGATTAAAACTGCATACCATTCTCCATGGTTCATTTGAAAAATGGGCAAGAAGAACCATGAGCTCTTGCAAATTCCCATCCGTGGGTGTTCGTGTAGTGTTTGACGTGTCAATATGGCGCTGTTTAAGCTGCTGCCTTCCAAGTTGCATTGTTCTGTCGAGAATTATAGTTGTAAAGTCTCTAGCAATTGGCCTACCAGGCAACGATTTGGATTAAAATAAACATGGTATTATTAATAAATTAAATTTTGCCAGTTACGACGACAAATAATTTGTTTTCGGACTCATATTCCTTGTAGGCCTATTTAAATACACATCTTTAGGGGAAAAAATATAAAAATCGACTCGGGTCTAATTAGAATAATGAGGGTCATTCAACGGTCCCCCTTGTCAACCCAACAGGCGTGTCATAAAAAAATTAAAAAATAGTAATTATGAATATTTTCCTGTTAAGTATTTACTATTATTGTACTTGAAACAAAAATAATGTTAATTTTCAGTTAAGAATACTGATAGCAAGCACTCGTGTTTGCCAGACTCCATCCGGCCACTGTACAAACCAATGCGAAAAGTTAAGATGGCAGATAGGGCCACCTACTAAAAATAGACTATTATGTATGGTGCCAATTCATTGGGTGAAATTCCATGGAATCAGGGTTATTAATGTGCAGGTCCCATATTGATCTGACAGGTGAATTAAACTACTTAGCATACAGAGGGTCCCACCAAAGTTTTTTTTTCTTTACTTTCTGAAGCAAATATAAAATGTATATACCGTTCTGATGCATCCGCTAAGAAAGCGAAGGCCCCTATCAGCCAACCCTATATAGATATCGATGTCCGGATAATGGGACAGTAAATCAACCAATCAAAGAGCCCACTTTGGGAGTAATTGAGAGAATAAAGGTTGATTTTGGAACCGGTACTCTCTTGATGACGAATTGACCCAGGGCGATACAATTATTTAAGTGGAGAACGAGGGCCGGAGGCCGAGGGTTTCCACGCAAAAATAATGGTTGTAGCCGGGTAAATCGTCGTAAAGAGAGTACGGGTTCCCAAATCATACCTTATCTCATTCTTAAACAGCTTAATCATCTTTAACCCAATTCGCGATATTTACGCTTCTTAAATACAACAAGAAAGGACTGCCATCACCAGTTGAAAAAATCGAACAACCCGCTATACACAACTCGAGACGCAACGGTTGGGAGGCGCGCTGCGAAAGTAGGCCAAAATGCGCCACGACGCGAGCGCTTCAACCTAAATAATAAACTAAATATGCAGCGCGTACTACCAGGTCAATAAAACGAATTGAACCCGGGCATCAGCCAATGAAATTGCCTTACATTTTCCAGCTGTTTAAGAATGGGAGTAGAGGTAATTAGAAACTAAAAATATATATCATTGTTATACATAGAATACTAAGGAATTAAAACTTTCACATCATAAAGATAGTTGAAGTTATGACATTACGTAATCAAAAATTGAATAAGGGGATTGGACAAAAGGAGGCTAGTATAGGTGGGGAAAGGACAATTCGCAGAATGCAAGGGTCTCACAATGCTTAACAAGGTATCACCCAAAATGAAATCAATTGATGCAAGATTAGGGATAGGTGTACTAAAACTAGAATTCGCGGTTTCTCGCGCTTTAGCGCTCTCATATTCCAAGAATATAAAGCTGTGGCCGCCCCACGACCGTTGACCCTGGCACGTGACTTATCTATCATCATATGAGGGATAGCATGGTCCACCTATGACAAAAGCTTGGTTCCAACTGAACTTCAGTTTCAATTTAGATCAATTTTACATTTTAAGCCCATTTTTCAACTTGAACTCCATGACCTTTGACCTTTCAACATGACCCTTTACCTTTCAACATGAACTTTGAGACCTTTCAACAGACCTTTGACCTTTCACATGACCTTTGACCCTTCACATGTGACCTTGGACATTTCAACATGACCTTTGACCTTGCAAATGACCTTTGACCTTTCAACATGACCTTTTGACCTCACAACATTATGAGGGATTCATTGTGCACCTATGAACGAAGTTGGTTGAGATGAAGTTAAACTTTCAATGAGGTCAATTTAAAAAAAACTTAACAATTTGTGACACACACAGACACACACACATCCAAACATCAACACACGCACACCGGATTGCTAAGTGGTCCTGCCGCATAGCTGGGGCCCCACAATTAAAAAGTCAAACAGGATGTCAATCTTCAAAACTACATTGTAATTGTATTGAACATTGACCTAAGTTTGTCTTCGCATAGGGAGGGGTAAAAAACAATTACATGATGTTGGTTTATTATCTTGATGTTATCTCTGTTGAATGGATTGTATGGGTGGCTGAAGTGGGGATTTTTCCACAAGAAAGTGAGCCTTGGTTTGTGAACACCACGGAGTTTGCATGCCAAATTTTTTAAGATATTGATAGCAGATTAGGGGTGCAGATTTAAGCATATGGTCACTCACATATAATACACATTCCACACACAGAGCAAGGAATTAGTCTCTGTCAACGATTGCATAGACTTACTGTGGCGTAAGGGGTCAAGCTGGCTAATAATACGGGGATGCGTACATACCCAAAAGAAAAGGCCAACTCGGACCCAATGGACCACTAGTTCAACGGCTTTGGTGGGTTAGGTCCAGGGATGGTTACAGTCAGCGAAACTCTACTTCCCGATGTCAGGCAAATCCATCACATAAAGTAAAAATCCTCATTAATTATGCATAATTTTTCACGTAGGGCCTATACATATCATCAGTGAGGAATTATTAGGCCAATCTGTTCTCTTGCGAATCACATTGCACCCTCATTTCATTCATTATTCCAATTTTATTTTACCACGGAGGCCCAGTTCAAACCAAAGGTGTTTTTCACTAGGGGCCGTGTTACAACATTACAAAAGGTACATACAATGCCGTGAGACAACAAATTTAACAAAATCATGTAGAAGGCTGAGATGAAATGTGCCTTAACTTATTCTAAATATTACTGAATGTGCGATTTTTTACGTTAGCATCAAGATTGTCCAAACTTACTGCACCGCTGTAGGGAAGACTACGATCTTTTACTCGTTTTGGGTTGAGGAACTTGCAATCATTATACAGTTGGACGAAATTATAATTATTGGTAGTAAATAAAAAATGCCAGAAAAGATAGGGAGGTAGGTCATTCAAAAAAGTTTTTTGTAAACTTAAGAGCGAACAATGGAACTCTGCATGAGAAAGACGTGCCAAGCCAAGGTGATTAGAACTCATGACCAGGGGTATCCCAGGCTGACACCGCAGATACGGTGTGCCCGTTCTGTAAATCGAAGACGATTTGCAATGTAGACCACAAGTTCCCCAGAAACAACCTTGCAATAGTCTAAGTGTGGCAGGATAATGGCATTATATAGAGTAGGTTAAGAGATCATTTGGAACAAGTGACAGAACATGTTTTTTTTTTAACATAAACAACCTTTACGTGACTTTTTGAGAACATTGTAATTGGGATTCCATGTCATGTTCTCATCAAGACAACTACCAGATGCTTAGATTCATGCACTCTTTGAAGACTGACACTATTAATTGAATAGACAAATCATTAATGTGATACTGTAACGTATATAAAGCTTCTTGAACCTAGTAACAGAATTTGACTATCAACAAAGACTTTAATTTGTTACTTTCAAGCCCATTTGTTAAGTGTGAAGCTCTTCATAATACATTTTGAAATATCATCAATTGAGTTGGAAGCGTAATTTAGATAATGGTGTCATCAGCATACAACTAAACTTTACAATGGGATAAGTAGTTGGGCAAATCATTAATATAAATAAGGAAGCCAAGAGGACATCAATTGAGCCTTGTGGCATTTCCACCACTAATTGCAACAATCAGAAAGTATGCCATTTACGGAAGTATGTTGAGTTCGACCACTTAAAAACTTTTGAACCATTTCAGCAATTTTTACTACTCCCATTACAAATTAAGTTATTTAGAAAAATGTTATGAGTTACAGTATCAAAGCTTTTTTTAAGAAATCAAGTGTGCAAAACCAACAATTTTACCTCTATCTATTTCACCATACCAGTCCTCAGTTAATTAATTAACGCAGTAGAAGTGGAATGAAGAGGTCCAAAAAGCCAGAGCTGGTAACTATATAGATTATTACATTTAGTAGTATTAAGTTGATCAAAACCAGCTCTTTCAGCAATCTTAGAAATACAACCAAGATTGAGATGGCCGATAGTTACCAGGGAGTAGCACAGGTCACCCAGCCTTGAAAAACTGGATTACGTCTAGCTCTTTACCAGCAGGTGGGAAACTTGCTAGTGGTGAAAGAGTGAGTAATTCGTGAGTAATTACTGGTGTGATGATTGGTGCAACAAAATTAAGTAGTTTAGAAGGAATATTTACTCTAGACCAGTAGCTTTTTGTCAATTTAAATTTTAATAGGGGTAAGGACATATTCAGAGTGACCGGAACAAAATTCAAATGTGGCCATTATTGTCATCTCATCAATATGTGTGTTATAATGACAGGAACTCATTATCTTAAAGCGACATATGATAATAAAAAATTCAGACATAATGAAAAGACCCTTACTGAAATCAGTCACAAAGTTTGACAACAATTGGGCGTTACATTCTGTAAAACAGTAAAAACAGGAAAAGTTCAGCGGGGGAGGTGGGTCGTGGCAATTTTGGAACAAGGATGCGACATTACTGCCAGCATTTACCAAACTTGCAATAAGCATGCTGTCATCAGCTCCCAGACCATTGCTATTGTATATAGTGTGCTATTCCCGGCTAATCAATCTTGCCAGATCAATATCTTACTACAGCTAAAGTACAATGCCTGAATCCTGGTCGGAATGTTTTTGAATGTGTCACAAAACATGCTGTTACACTGTAAATTCTGTCAGGGCTGTGAACACCTTTCTTTTCCGGTCCAGAAAATTGCCACGAACGGCCACCTCCCATGCTGGAACTTTTACTGTTTTTACAGAAGTAGAAACATCCAAAAAAAGTTTTCAAATTTGGAGAGGGGAATTCAGTAGGGGTCCTTTCATTATTTCTGAAATATTTTTATGCCATATGTCGCTTTAGTTTTCCCTGAAAGTGTAGGGTCCAATTTCTAAAAGTAATATTTAGTGCATTACAATATCTTTATCTTCAGTAACTCGACATGCATAGGCTTGATTTCAGAAATTCTGGTCTTATTTTTAGATGGATGACATGTGAAGTGCTTGCACTTCCCAAGCGCGGGGAAGTACAATGCCCCCACATGCTATGACAATTTGATTATGCTGATAATATTAAAAAATACCCGGACATATCCCCCCCCAACACACAACAACACGCAGAAGAAAAAACAAATCGGGACTCATAACAACAGAGGAAGACGGCGGCGTGGCACGCATAATACTTAGCGGTGTTACATATCATATTATGCCGCAGTTCGAGCAGACCTTGCAGGACGACGTGCTGCACGCCACCTGTTCAGCATTAGTCAAGTAGCCTACGTGGTATTGTATACATAGGCCTACACGCCAGCAGGGAATACAACAGTGCATGGGAGCACTGGGTTTCGGGTTGGGTTTTACCTTTTGAGGCCTGCTATGGTTCCTGGGAACCAGTACTACCTGTCCCCGGGCGGGTTGTCGGAGGGCTAAACCGTCACCCCCATGGGTTTCTAACGACATCGATGAGGAGGGTAGCGGTACCCTGGTAGAACGAAAAGAAGATCTACCTACAAGGGCGCGGCTAGGAGAGCTAATGGCGGGCCATCCAGGACATTGACGTCAGGAAGTGGCATCGGTCCAATATACTTTTTGCTCCAATAAATCCTCACACAAGTGAGGATTGCTGTGAATTTTTTTTTTTTTTCATGAGGTGAATCCGGCCACCCCGTTAGCGGGGGACAAAACCGGATTTAAAACTTTCGGGTGTACTACTACTACTACTATTACCTTTTGAAAACTGATATAACATATGATATTTTAACGAAAATAGTGTTAAGTCAAAGGCTGCAATGAATCCATGATCATACCTAGAATAGGAGCAGTACATTTCATGTTAACGTTGTAAAATATGTAAAAACAATTTCACAAAAACAAGACGTCATATATTATCGAGATTTGGGAGGTAAGCCCCCCCCCCCCCAATTCCCGGAATATAGCCAGCTTAACTGTTTGCGTTTACTGTGTGGGGTCAGTAGTGTGTTAATGCAAAAGCTGTCGAAAGGATTTCTCAGTGTTGGACATAGTGTTTTGAACAGCCAAGACTGGAGAGTGACTGTGAGAATTTATTAAAGTACTCAATCTCCAAGCGGTACAACACCGTCAAAAGAAATCGCATTTATTTTTTGTAAGCAATCTCCCCTTGGAAATTTTAACAATATACACCATAATAAAATATGTGGAAATAAAGGAGCATGACTCATTTTAATTGTTTCGATTGTTCTTCCACAGGGAACTCTTTTTAAACATAACCTAACTTTATGCTTTAGAGCACCCATCATAATCCCTACTATGTGCATAATGTGAAGTGTAATTTCTTTCTTAACATATACCATATCTGGTATAACAGACCTATTAAGTGCTGATGATAGAAGTGTCCCAATGTAAAAAGATTAATTTACAAGCACAATGAATTAAAGGATGTCCTTCAAGACCTGGCCAAAACACTTAAGACAAAATGATGCAGGTAGAGCAACTTTCCTTGGAACTGACCATGGTCAAGTAAGCCATAATAATGAATGGGAAATGAAGGGATCAAGTTTCTTTCACGCCTAGATTCTGGGTGACTGAGTTTGTGAATTCTTTGTTACATGAATGGTATAAACATGGCTGAGACTTGATCGCTTCACCCGCCCGATTAGGACTATATGTGAACAGAACGTATATAAATACAATTTCCCGAAATGTTGTATTACTGATTTCTGAAGTTGCCAAATTCTCCGGGTATTGGTGGGGGTGGGTTGTTGTCCAAGAAATTGCGTGGTTGTGATAGCAAATGCCAAATCTCTTTATAAAGCATTTGGAAACCATAAATTAAATATGCCATAACACGTTTTTGCCCATTATGAAAAAAAATAAAATTGATGTTAGTGTACGGCCATACTCTGCATAAGGTAATGTGATTGCACTGGTTTCCACGAATAGAGTTATTCATCAAATGTTTTGTCTTATATTTATATATATATATATATATATATATCTATGATAATATTATATACTAAGATATATTTATATATATATATATATATATATATTATATTTATATTTTATTTTTCATCATTCTTGACACATGACAAGAGGTTTCATACGCCATAATGCATTGCAATTGCCTATATCTTAACTGTCAAAACACAGTCAGGACTTAGAGATAAAAAGTGTTTAAAAAGTAAGATATCACAAGACATTTCCTGATCGTGTTAAAAGTACCTATGTACTTAGACTTTATAGGCTAAAAGAGTAAAAGTTTTATGAATTTCATAGGATTAATGTGGGATCAAGACTAAGGGCCTAAAAAAGTTCAAAAGTCTGTCTCACGCAAAAGGCAAGGCCTCTCAAGGTGTAGGGTGGTGGCGTGACAATTTTCTTAAAAGATGAAATATATATGGTGTTTTGATATGAATTGATATGTAAAGGTATCATTTGGATATCATTTGAAGCTGATCTTTCATTTGACACAAGCCAGCCTTCGGACCGTGGATGCAAATTCTACGAGGAATCACAGAATCGATTCTCGCATGTGATTCGCGTTAGCATCCCAATAGAGAGGCAATTTTTCCCATTGAACTTATGGTTGTCATTTCAAGAAATTTAATTCTCGCAAAAATAGCGAATTTGCATACCTGCTTCTCTCCACTGATTCAATTTATTTGAGATTAATTATGCTAACGAGCATGCAGGGTGGCGGATGTGAGGACACGGTATCATAGAAACCATAGGGAAAAATGTTGGTGAACTACCCTAACAAGGTGGTTTTCAACCACAAAGATCCCCGACCCATCAAGGTAGTAAGAGGACAAGTAACATAACTTTAAGATTGTAGAGAAGTGGATGGGACAACAAAAGTGGTTCTCAAAACCACTGAGGCTCCGCATTTCGAAGTACTGACCCCAGTAGACCTTGAAAATGATGATATGAAAACTTGACTACACTGCACAAGTTTCATGACAGTACAACCATGCAGTGATTTGACCTGGAAGACCCCAGATGACCTGGGCGGGGACTGAACAATTGGTAGCAAATTTACTATACCTGGTCTCTACATCTGTGCATGATGTCAGCCAATATTTGTGTCGCAAGAGAAAATCGTCACGCTAACTTGAAAGCGGCCGTGCTTTACGTACGTGCACATAAGGCGGGAGAATTCTTGACGTGAGCGTAAATGTTGGACATCACTGCACAGAGGATCGACCGGACTCTACACCCACCAGGTTTCATGAAAATAAACAAAGTTGACATTGAAAGACCCCGTAGGGGCTTGACAATTACTTTCAAAATTTGGTACTGCTGTAACCACAACTTGCCAAGTTCCTCCTTTCACACATTGACAAGTCATAGCATTAACCCTATTTTTGACCGCATTGACCTTTGACAACAATGCATGACCCAATTTGAACATCCAAGCCTACATTAGTAATATGGCATGCTGTAAGATGGACACTTCTTACGCTGATCTCGTGTGACACGATTATGTTACAAAATGAATGCTATTGAATTGGACCTTTGACCCATGACACAGACCACTTCAGATCCAGTTAAACCACTTCAGATACATTCTGTTGGCGAAGATAGACCAAAGTATTGTGTGGGGGTGAAAACAACATACAACTGCCTGCAATTCTATAGTCCCCCTTCACCAAAAAAGTGGTGGGGGATCCAAAGTTATGTAATGGCTAAAAAATCATCCAAATCAAAGGTTCAAGGTTATGGCATTCAAGTAGTACCATTCTGTACTTAGAAATATAAATATCCCGTATAAATTCAAATTTACTACGTGTGTTGGACGTGTGTTGAAAGGAAGATTATTAAGCAAGTGCACCCTTACACACCTACAAGGTAAAAATATCACTGCACCTATACAACTACATTTTATGAAATGCTCTTTTAGTGCTATTTTTCAATTTTACGGTCCCCAAATGCATCAATTCTTCTGAAAGGAAATTAAAATTTTACAGGGCAATGTTTTTTAATTTTGAAACTTTACTTGTACAGCTGTATATTGTACACTGAATCTTGAGTTGTGTTGGGCCATAGCGGTCGGGTATATATATGGTTTCAAAAATGTTTTGTACATTTATGAATGGCAATCAAAAAAGATTGTAGAAAACTTGAAATGGATGATTTTCTACTAACAAAGTAGTGCATCACAAAGAAGTGTGCCCACCGTAGACACATGGCTCGAAGTATGTGGAGTTCACTTTGGTGCAAGGAACCCAATTTTAGCTTTTTAGTTGTCGGGAAAAAAAAAATGGCCACTAAGGACCCTCCAAACAAGTGGGCCAAAAAACAATAAAAAATTTATGCAGTTGATAGCCATTTCTAAACAAAAAAAAGACAAACATTTAGCACATAGCTTTTTTGACAAACGCATACAGAGACAACATTAACATTTTGAGCCTTACCACAACTGTAACTCTTTAAAAAATTGCTCATCTTCCTTCTTCTTCCTCTGAAGAAAAACCAATATACGCCTATACCCAGGCCCTGAGGCCCAACAGGAATATGTCTAATATGCCAACATGGGCTCTCTCCACCACCAGTGGTGGGTCTACAGGAAACATCAGCCTGTGAAAAGAAAAGAATAAAAGGAATGTCAGCCATATACTAATTGTCTTGCAGCCACTGACAGAAAAATGCCTAGAAGATGTGACACTCATTGTGGCAGTATGAGTGGACGTGCAAGCAAAACAAAGACGGCAACCCAAAACGCACACGTGACCTGCTGGTGAAAGTCTTTAGTCCGAGATTCCCCCACGCACGATGAGTGCTGAAACAAAGTTAGACAGAAACGACCAAGTATAATGGATGTTGTTTCTTATTCTAAAAATTGTTTTCCTTCATTCGCATTGTCATCTCAAGAAATCAATCGTATGCCTAACATAGATAGATAATAAGCGAGAGCTAAGCGAGCTTGTCATGATTAATGTGTATTTAATGCACAGAAATATCACGTAAATGAGCTCCAGAGCTGTGCGGCAGCCAGAAAGGCCGCTCACAATCAGAGAAACCATTAATACCAGAAAAGATTTTGCAAGAAAGCCTGATTGGGGAAGAGTATGGATAAAGAAGAACCAAAGTCACATAAACCCATCGAGAAAGAACCTAACGGGGATCGGAACCCGGTGCCCTCATGGTGAAAGGAGAGGGAAGATACGCTGCGCCACCACGTATACGATGGATTACACAGCATGGCTGATAGGGCTGATATCGACAAAGGCTGTTGTCGACAGGGTTGGCGACAATGCACTTCTCCTGGCTGGCGACAACCATGAAATTTGGCGACACCAAATAGTCATGCGAGCCTTATCACTTGTAACCAGGCCTATTCCAGCAATCCAAAAAATATGTAATCCAACTGCTATGACTTTGGAATCTTGAATTTAAACCATATCGTTTTTACTTTCACCCCTGGACCCGTTCAATAAGGATTCGAATAAATCGGTGAAAATAGTTTGTTAAATAGATATACAGTAATAAATAGCCCAATGACCCCAGAAGGTGCACACTTTTGCGTAGAAAAGTTCAAACCAACCTCCAATGGCTGGGCTAGTAAAGTGTGGAGTTGAAAGGGTCAAATGACCTGGTAATTGTTTTCCATACAAGTGCTCAATGTGTGCTATATAAAGTATATTATAAACAAAATGAGAATTGGCATTCAAAAAGATTGATAGTCGACAATTGTCGCCATCGGGTTTCTGATTTCCCAAACATGCGACAAAGAAAACAAAACCGATACCAGCTCTAATAGGCGGAATGAACAATGTTAATTCATTCAAGCAACAAATTTTCCATGCTCACACGACAAGCTGTGTGTAGTCCAGGGTTCGGAAACTTCCGGAAGAAACCTATTTCTTCCGGAAGAATGGAAGAAACTGGAAAAAAGGGGTTTCTTCCAGTTTCTTCCGGAAGAAACTGGAAGAAATTGGAAGAAACTGGAAGAAATAAAGAAATGTATTATGATCAACAAACTAAATTACACCATATTCATCTGCTTTGCACTTCAAATCATCAAGACTACTTTAGTTACTTTACAGACAATCTGTTTGTTTTTTCAGAATTTACAAGTTTATAGAATGTTAGTATACCTTGCAAGTATAGTAAATTTGTTCACAATTTTGTTATGTCTTGCAATCAAATTATGCAGATGATGATTGTAACCCATTTTCCAATCTTTCCATGTGCACATTTATACTATCATAGTTGTAACTGTAGATGCAAATAATGAAAAAAAAAGCTTTTAAAATCTGTATGTCCAATTTGTTAATTTTAAAACACAAAACATAAAAGTAAGTAGCAACCATTATTATTCTTTTAAATCTAACTTTGTATTGCTTATAGGGGAGAACCTTGGAGAACTATAACTTTGTTTAAAATAACAATAGAAGATGTTCAAGTCTAGTATTTTACACGGAGTCTCAACGTGGCCTGGCTTGGTGTGAAAAGTGTCCTGAATCAGTTTCTTCCGTATTTGTTATATTTAGTGCCTTGGTGAATCAATGATGCCAGTTTAATTCATGGCAATTTGCATGGGGTAGGGTAGGGGGTCCCTGAATTGTTTATTTAAAATATTTCACTAAATATTTCAATTCACTCTATAATATAAAACCAAAAGTGGCAAGTCATTTGGCTTTAAAATAGGAGAAACTGGCGAACCCTGGTATGTACCATATCCGTGTGCTAATTCTTCTCACCAGTAATGCCCATAATGCATTTTCTGCACTATTCTTCTAAGTTACAGCTTTTTAGTAACTTAAAAGGTGCAACAAGAGATTTCAAATAACAGGTGTCCCGAAAAAAAAAGTGAAAATTCAGATTTTGGCACTGGTGTAAAGCTTTATCAAAAATATCCCCATCTGAAAAGATTAAGCTGAGAACTGTTTCTTGGGTACAAAATTGAAATTTCTAATTTCCTATAGGAGCAAATAGGAAATTCAGCCTGTTTTCTATTGATATATAAGTGTATCACCTTTTGTTTTCATTTTAAGTTATTCCTGTAACCAAGTAATAGGTAGGGATTCTATTGAGTGTCTAATCAATTTGAAATCGCTACATATTACATAAAATATTGATGATTTGAAATCTCTTGTTGCAACTTTAAAAGGTGTGTGTTCCGCAGAGCTGGAAAAAATGCCAAATTTCCCGGGAACACAATCAAAATTTCCCTCAAAGATTGCAAAATTTCCCTCCAATTCTTATGCATTTCTTTATTTACATGACAAAAATTTCCCTCCAAATAAGAAGATTTCCCGGAACCAGGTTCCCAGTTCCCGCACTTTTTCCAGGCTTGGTGTTCCGATTGCCTTTAGGACCCCCTGATTTACCCAGAAGTAGTATCAATTTTGATATCAGATGAAAGGCCGTATTTTTCTCATTGTCGTCCTGAAATTTGAGCCCTTAAATCCCTTTCATTCCCATGATATACCTACGGTACTTGATGGGGCGTATGTGCAAGTGCCAGGCGCTCATATCAAGTAGAGAACACAAGACATAATCGGAACAAGCACCTTTAATAAATTCATTTTTTAGCCACTATAGTACTAGTCTTTTGGTAAGTAAGATCATGTCAAGCCTTCACAGTACGGACAATCTTTTTTATTTTATTCAAAATACTTCTGAACTCACAGCCAGTCGCTAGACTGAATCCTTCCGTCGTTCAACACATACGCACGGCCTGCAGGCTAATATGCATGTGGGCCTACATGTATTTTTACAAACAGTAGTGATCACATGCTAGTATGCATGCATCATCATTATAGCACCTAGGGTTTTGGAAATAACATCATATTAAAAAATATATAAGCAATTATACCCCCAGAGAATGTACTCAAATCATGGGACTCTTCAAAAACTTCCAAGTGTCGATTGAAGTGTGCCGATGGACTGTGTTGGCCAATTGAAAAAAAAATAATTTTGGATTTGAGTCGAACAACCTTTTATTCAAACACAAAACATGACAAGCTAGAATCTCAGTGACCTTTGAGTAAAGAGAAAAGATGAGTACAATTACTGTAATAAAAAGAACTCCTGACAATATGTAAAACCTTAAAGTTAAACCAAACAGAACACAAGGGTACAAAGTGGCCAAAGATAGACCAAACCCCATAGGACGCTAGGAAAATTCTCTGCAATTGCGAAGTGATCATGGTCTCTGACATGTTAGCAACATGTCAAATGAACTTATCCTACCTCTAACATAGTTACACTATTATTAATATGCAAGATTCATAGGATTTTCTTAAATATACTGGTACCCTTATTAAATTTGCCTTTGATTGAACACTCACCATGCAGGTTGCTGCTTCTATCTTTGATGCATGGTGATAGCCAGTTCATTGCAAAGGTTTACATGTTGTGAAAATTTATACATCACAATTACACAAATCTGTGGGGGAAATCCGCCCCCTCTACATTTTTTGTCGTATCTCACCTATTTGTGTTATTTTTTCACGCCGAAACTACATGACTTTTTTCTTTGAAGCCTTGAGCTCGATTTAAGACCATTTTGAACAAAAGTTATTTTATTTCTGATATATGCTTTAAAGCAATGGCACTGTTGGTAACCCACGCTTTAGAAAGGGTGGGTTTCAAAAATTCTAAAAAGTGGTAAAAGGGTGGGATACTGTATTTTATTGCTAATAAAGGGTGGTTTTGTAAAAAGGGTGGGTCAGAAATAAAAAGGGTGGGTTCTGATAATAAAATGCAAATTACTATCTGTGCAATCATGTTTGCCATGATGCATCCCAAAGTGTCATAACAATGATCTTACTCTGTTCGTTATCTACACATAAGTGGTAAAAAGAAATGGTGTGACAGCTGTAGAATTTCCAATGAATTATAATGGGTTATTACTTTTCAATATAAAGGGTGTTTTCATAAAAAGGGTGGATTTAAAATAAAAAGGGTGGGTTACAAACACCACTGCCAACTATGCAATGGAAAAGAGAAATAGTGTTTTTGGTGAGCATTATCTAAGAGATCTTCAGTAGATAGCAGAATATGGATATTTTAGGACAATACTATTTTGTTGCTCACTTTATAATTAAAAAAAATATTCTCATGAATGATCATAACATGTGAAGGAGGTTTCAAATAGACATGAAATACATTAATTTACAAATCTGAGGTCTCTATAGGATTCACACCAGTAAATAAAAAAAAAAAAAAAAAAAAATCAAAAAAGGTTGTCATTGATATGTTATTTTGATCCGACAAACCAATTTTAACCGTATTCTTCCAGGGAACACCGGACTGAAAAAGTGCTCTGATCTCCAGGGTCCACGGTGCATGCTAGTACTCATGGTCCAGTAGCTCGAAAATTTTGGGGATAACTACCCTAATTTCATGATTGATTGGGTAGGAGATATGATGATCTTCAAGCAGAATGTTAGCTTTAAGGTCTGAGCTGTTCCATTGAGGAGAAAATGGCGTTTTCATCTCGCCCATTTTGTACAGGAACGAATGGGACCAGTATTTAGTGGTGTGAACCTTACAACCAAGCAAAAATATCAATTTTGAAAAAAATCATGAGGGTGCACTATTATCCAAATGTGTCAGTGTCTCTTTAAATGAATGGTGATCTATATTTCACTGATTCAAAGTAGAAATACCAATTTTACCTCTCTTATGTAATTATGTAATTATGTAAATGTCTTTTTATCCATAATATGGTAATAGTAAAAAATGATCTCTGTATATAATAAATAATACAAAATACTTTTTTCAGTTGTTTATAGTATTTAGGTTGTTTAAAGATGTCTAAAGCACAACAGCTTTAGATATTGGAATGTCCTGTTACCATAAAACACATTTTTAATATATTTTTTAAAAATGCAGAGGGAAAGCAACAACAATTTCAATGCAAACTAAGTTTGGGTAGGCCTGTAATATCCTACCATTAGACCTACATGTATACACTTTTCTTCCTTCCCCTTCTTTTAATGTAATTGTAATTTCTGTGTAGGTTCTGGTTTTAAATCATTATTTAGGTTATACATTCATATATATTTAAGGTTTTCTTGTAAAGTACATTGAGACATGTATAAGGCGCTATACCAAATGCCTTATTAATTAGTAACTATAATTGTTACAAAACTTTGCAGTGTTGTCAATAGTATGCAGTTTGGAAACTATGTCTGTGACATTTGTGCACGATATTCTTCAATCTCTGCCAATTTTTTTTTCACTCAAGGAAACACAATTTTGGGTCTAGTCACAAAGGGTGTTTTGAACCAATCCCATGACGCATTGCAATGTTTCCTTATACGTACTGTTACAAAACACAATGGTCAGTACTTTGGGATAATAAAAAGATTCAAGAAGTTAAGAATGACAAGACATTTTGCTCAAGGGAGGGATCAATACATCCTTCTGGGTCTTAGTGTAAAGGTCAATCATTTATCATTGGCCTCATATTCTCTAAAAAATATTGAAGAATTAAAATTGTAATGTAGACCCCGTACCACACTATCAAAATATCATTAATTCAAATAAGCGGTAACGAAGATTAAAAAAATTTGACAAGTATAGTGTGTACGCTCTTCCCTTATTTCAACGTAGATTAATTTTGCTAATTCAACGAAGCAAATCAGCTTCTTTCAATTAAGGAATAGTTATTTCGAATTAGGATTTACTAGTGTGTAACGCACACTTCGTTGAATTTAAGAGGTGATGGTATTGGTTACATAACAAGCATATTTCCAGTAGGCACAATTGTTTCAATCTTGTGAGTTTTCTACTAGTGTGGACGCAATTGTATCTTAATTAAGTATAGAGTGTACGCAGCTTTATTAAATAATCAAGATTAACTGATCATTCGGCGAAAAAAGCATTTTGCAGGTGTTGTGTACGGGGGTCTAGTGTACAATGACTGTAAATCTTGCTTATCAAATTAATGGAAACACAAATTTGAAACTTACTGAGATCAAAACTTATTTAATTGCAGTAGATTCCTTTAAAAACAAAATGTAATCAATATTACGCTCCAAAGAGGTAACTGCCCATGTCGTGGGCTATTGCATTCGCATCAACCCAAAGTTTGTGGCACTACTTAACACGTTCTTATGTGTCCGAGTGAAATTAATGGAAACGGTCTCTGCCCGACAGATCCCGCCATCTGAACACCATAGAAAACCACAGGTAGAAACACATAAATTTGCTAATTGTTTTTTATGAACACAAATTGCCACATTCTTGAGATTGAAATGTAGGATTGCCATTGGGATTCCTTTAAAATTCCTAAGGCAACTCCTGGTCGGCTATTGCTCCTCTCTCAAATCCAATAGTTGTGGCACTTAACACCGTCTTGTGTGTCCAAAGCGGAAATTTTTGGAAGGAGAAATTAATGGAAATGAGCTCTGCATGTATTCTATCCGTGTGTCTGAAAACCAGTTATAGCACTTGGAAAAACATTATTGTAATTGTTGAAACACATAAATTGCAAATTCTTGCTATTGAAACATTTGATTGCAGTAGATTTCCTGTAAAATAAAATGAAATGATAATATTGCAAATCACGTTCCTAAGAGGTAAGGCCCCCTCCTGGTAGGCTATCAATTTGTGCCTCTCTCATCAAATCTACAAGTTGTGGCACTTAACACCGTCTTGTGTGTCCAAAGCGGAAATTAATGGAAATTGAGCTTGCCTACTCCATAAGATCTGGAAATTCCAAGGACTCGGTGATGACTTATCCGAGGATTGCTGGCAAAAAGGATGTTCTTTGTTCAGCTAGGAGCGAAGAAGAGACGATGGCGTAGGATAAAGAATGGTCTACCACAAGGGAGTGTGTGCGCACTCTCCTTGTTCAACATATTACCAACGACCAACCTATCAGTGCAGGAACCTGTCGTGTTATTTATGCAGACGATCTTGGAATTAGCCACAAGATGCAGACTTCACAGTTGTTGAAGAGACACTCTCCCAAGCTTTGGATGAACTCACTCCTTATTATGAGGGAAACCACCTACGTGCAAATCCATCGAAGAACACAGGTTGTGTGCTTTACATCTCGCAACCGTGTGAAGCCAAACGTCAGGCTTAAAGTTATCGGTTGAACCCCCCGGAGCACTGGAATAACCCTGTAGACCTAGGGAGTTACCTTGGACCGCACTCTCTTATAAAGACCCACATCGAGAAGACGAAGAGTCAGTAGTTCACGCAATAAGAACATCGTGAACAAACTCCGCATCAAGATCGGTGCTCGCCCACATACCTTAAGACCGACGGCACTTGCCCTGTGGTACTCATGTGCAAGTATGCCTGCCGGTTGAGGAAAGATAAACCATGCAAAGAAGCTTGTTCAGCGTTAAATGCCTCCGCCGGCTTATCACAGGATGCCTCCGTCCAACCCAACGGAAAACTTGTAAATCCTAGAAGGAATGAATCCACAAGGACATCCGTCGTACCGTAGGAGCATGCAGAGCCGTAGATGTCAAGTATCCAATGTGAAGCACCCTATGTCGGGAAGATCCTGTTGCCAACCGTCTTAAATCCAGAGGGAGTTTCTTAAGCAAAGTCCAACCTTGAAAAACAGTCTATAAGGAGTTAAGAGAGCGCCTTGTGGAAAGAAAGGATTGCCATACCAATTAAACATCTATCGGGATGAACCTGGAGAGAATCTTCCACCTGGAGCTGTCTCCTCATGGGCTGAATGGCCGATCCTAATAGATGAGAACCAGAACTGGCCGATCTAAGGTTTCCTTGCAGAAGTGGGGCAACATGGAAGCAGATCAGGATACTCCCTGTGGTTGTGGAACAGCAAAACAGACATGGAACACCTTTGGTTGCCCACTGCTGGAGAGCAACAATGCAAAAACAAGGACCTGGCGGAATCAGTGAAGCAGCCAGCCAGACATTGTACCATCTCTGGCTGGACTCATATTTGAGAACCACAGTGTGTTGGACACGATTAGACGAAGAAGTCTGCACGTATCCGGTGTCTGAAACAGTGACATCACTTGGAAAAACGACAATTTGCTAATTGTTTTAGGTTACAAATAAATTGCAAATTCTTAGATCGAAACGTATGATTGCAGTAGATTTCCTTTAAATAAAATAAAATGATAATATTGCAAATACGTTCCTAAGGGGTAACTGCCCACATGGTCGGCCATTACTCCTCTCATTCAAAAATCCAATTTGCAGCACTTTTAAACGTTGGTGTGTCCAAAGGGGAAATAATGGAAATGTGGAAATGAGCTATGCACGTATATATCGGGGTCTTATATACAGTATGCACTAGGAAAGGACATTAATTTGCAAAAGTGTTACACACATAAATTTTGCCAAATTCCTGATATATTGAACATATTTGATTTGCAGTAGATTTCCTTTCAAATAAACTAAAATGATATATTGCAAATCACGTTCCTAAGGGGTAACTGCCCACTAGGGCGGCCATTACTCCTCTCATCAAATCCACATTAGTAGCACTTAACCCGTCTTGGTTGTCCAAAACGGAAAATTAATGGATGGAAATGCGCTTGAAAGTCTTACCATCCGGTGTCTGGAATGTGGTTAGAGTGTACTATTGTGTCTACTGTCTCTATGGGGTCATTGATCTTATTCTTGGTACCTTTGGAGTGCTTGCCAACTTCAATGTTGAAAGGAGGGTATTTTATGTACACACTTGCATCAAATGAAGTCTTTCATTTTATCGGCAGGCTAGTTTAAATTGCTTTATATCTGAAATCATTTAACATAAAAATACTTTAAGGTGCAAACTTATCTATTATGAACAACGCACCCCGTCATGGGACTTGGTATTTAATAATATCCCCAAGAATTAAGGCATCTCAAATTATTTCAAGTTTCTCTTATAAATTTAAAAATAAAATGTCTGCAATATTTCTTCTTTATGATTGTCTCAAACCATGCAAACATTGAAATGTACAAGCAGGGCCTTGATCAGTCTTGACAAGAAAAACATGCAAGTCTTTCAATTAAAAATTTCCCCTCCCCAATTAAAATTAACTTTATTATTATGTAAATGGACATTTCAAGTTCAGTTTCACGGTTGAGATTTCTCATTCATTTTCAAACGGTAAACACTTTACACAAACTCGAAGGGTGGTCAGTAGTTGAAACGTGAGTAGGACTACAGTCCACGGAATGGTCATTGATTACTGCTAACCATCACGATTACCCCATAGACTTGCGTGTGTGCAAAGTGGTTTTTGACCATTTTTCGCTACACGGCCGCCATTTTGTTATTTGAGCTTTGTTTTCAATGCCGTTTTCACCAGTTTCTAACAAGATAAATATCTTCAAAATATTGCGATATGTCCACCCACTTTTGAGAAATTTGAAGACATAAAAGTCAGGGGTGTGAGAAGCCATGGACAAAAAATGAGGAAAAAAAGGGGGGGAGAGGAAAAGGGAATAAAAATGCCAAAAACAGGCTGAAAATCACAGAAAAAAGCTAAAATTTTGGCACTAACAAAATTTTAAAAATACACGTCGCGGTTCTCGAACCGCTAAAATCCCCCTGGAGGATCGGTTTTACCCCAAATTAACTCATTAATTATGCAAATTAGGTACCTAATTAGCATATGCCATGCCCATAATCTAATCAGATGAAGGGCATGGCAGTCCGATCCACCCACAAAGTTACATCAACCATAACCCTTATGGGTATCATGTACGGTTCACAAGATTGTGTTGGACGCGCCAGCCGCCTTTGCTGATAGCATAATCCCCCTTCTGTTTTCAAGCCAAGGGGGATTATAATTAAAAAGAGGAAATCCTCTCTAAATAAAAGAGGAAATTTCAACCCCTAAAAGTGTCTACTTTTTTTGACCACGCTAAGATGTCCATATGGAAGAAGATACAAACTTGCAATTTCCTCTGAAGTACGTAGATCTAATTCGAATATGCACACCATTAGGCTCACACAAAATGACCCTTTAAGTGCCATGGCACATTTCATTAACTTTCATGATCACCAGCCTATTTGGAAAATATTATTATTATGGTTGGTTTACTCAAAATATGCACGTAAGGCACACATAATATATTTTTCCAGGTGCATGCAGCGCTGGGCTCACATACTATACTTGTCAATGGTTTAGATGATATAAAAATTCCACAAGGGGATGAGACTGTTGTTAGTTATATGCACATAAGGCATACACACAAAACTTAAGGCAAATGCTTCAGATGATAATTTCTTATAGGTAAAGTCGGGGGATGAGACAGTGATCACAAAATGCCCCTTTAAGTGCCTTGACACAGTTCATTAACTTTCATGATCACCAGTCTATTAAGGGCAGTGTCAACCCTGGTGCTTTTGTTTTTACCCGAATTTCTGATTTTTGCACCATTTTAAACATCACACTGTGTTCTATAGTTACCAACAAAGGTTATCCACTGCAGACAATCCTGAGCGTTATTTGATGATGAAAACAGCTATTTGGACCATTTAAAGTCAACAACACCGCTGGTCTAAACGGCGGGAATTGAGGACATTTCACGCCGTCCAGGCCCAAAGACAACATCGCGTGTCGCGCGGGAATTGTTGCTGACTTAATAAGAGTGAGAGTGTTTTGTTTAATGTACTTTTGCGCGAAGATATATTGCAGAAAAACAAAAAATGATATTTGAAAATGTAAGCAAAGCGCTAATTTAGACCAGATGAAATTTCAATTTATTCTAATTTCCGGAGTTAGAGACAAAATATGTTTGATTCAATAGTGCATAAAGATTTATTTTCATCACTTGCACAACATACTCAATTTTGAAGTTCAAAGATAAAGTTATTTGATAAAGAGACAGCTTGAAATGGTGTGAAAAGTCACTTTTTTACTAAAACACAGATTTTCTCAATGTTCAATTTTCACAAAATTTGGCAAATTTTCAGACAAGATAACTCCAAAAATACCGAAG
>JAMKCH010071554.1:0-53879 GCA_023653785.1 Ophioderma brevispina
GGAAACGTCCTTCCAATAAAAAACAGCAAAACATTAATATTAAAAATATTTGTCCAATCAAACAATAACAATTCCTTCATATTCAATTCGTTAAGACTTGTTAAAACGGACGCACACAAACCCAGCTTATATTCTACAAAACAGACGCGCACACACGTGGGCCGCACTTTTAATTGATGCTAAACAAGTTGTAGTACGAGAGGTGGTACGGAAGGTGAAAACTGAGGGCGATAAACATCATTCAGATGCGAAGGGTAGAAGAGGAATATTGCCTTCCTTGTAACAGGTTGTTGGTGTCGTATATAATACTATGTGTTACTCATTGGGCAAGTACCACAATAAGTGCGGGCTGTATGTATATAAGCTTATACACTGGGGAAAATATGTGGGAAACTTATTCATTTCCTTTTAGAATAGTAAACTTCATCCACGAGACTCATGATCCTGTAATTGATTTCAAAAAGAAAGTTACAATTGAAACCACGTACAACGTCTGTCTCTTCAATCAAGGCGCCACAATTGAATCAGTAGCGTTGTTTCAAGCTTTAAAAAACTTTGAAAAAGAAAAGCTGGCAACCAACAACTGATATCCATAGCGTTGTTTCAATATTAAAATCTTAGAAAAGCAAAAGTTGAATGGAATCCTAGCTTGCTACATAATATAATGGAGAGAATGGAAAACTGCTACATAAATGGCCAGAGCAAAAACGTTTACCAGAACTTTCTTAAAAGGAACATATGTCACGAAGCTTTTTGTCAAGCTCAGTTTGACTTACATTCATAAATATAGGTACATACATCACGAATTCCGAAAAAATTCAACAATTTGATGTACAATTAAAAAATAGAGATTTTAATTTTTGCCTTTTTTGCATACGAAGGAAGGAAACGGGAGGAATTTTTAGCCCCGGCTTCATTGATCAAAAGCCCCAACTGTGACGTCAAGTGATGACCCCAAAAACATCGTGTTGACTCGAATTGTTATGCTGACACTGTTATATGATGGATTAATGAAGTAATAAAAAATTAGAAACAAAAGTTACAAAAATGACATATTTTGTTTAATTTCGTTGTGTTTATTATTATTGAAGTGGCAACACTGCGATATGATGGTCACAACGACGAAATTATGGATGGTCATCACCTTGACGGTCACCATTTGCCTACGATTTGGATTTGTCGGAATCGTTTTCGAGTAGCTAAGCTTTTGGGCGGGAAATTAAAAGGCAAAACTAACAAATGTGGACAATTTGCAACTTATTTGATTTATATGTAATCTACGTTACTTTCCATCCATACCAAATTTTCCAAAATCAGAAATCATGACATATTTCCTTAAACCCAAGATAGTTTGACACAAGATACCCTGCAAATAATCTAACATTTGCGAATTTGACCGGCAGGCAATCATTTGTATTAAGCTCATTCTACTTACAGAATTTCTCACATTAGATAGCTGTTGACCACTTTTCATAATGCGTAAAAATATAACTTCACTGGTGGAAGAACGAGGAGAACGAGTTTCTGGGAACTGTTGGAAAAGCCTTAGATTTTAAATATCAGAAGAGAGAAAGTTACCTTTTGGCTGCAGCTTCCGAGGGGCGGCGCGCACTCCAAACCATCAAAATTCAATAAAATTATTTGAAACACCAAAGCTACATATAGCATATGCGTGATACATGTATACTAAATGGCACCATAATGTAAGTAATATCATTTCTTCAAACTATCCTCAAAAGTACAACTTAATCGATTGTCGGGAATTGGGTCAACCCATAGTAAAAATCATACATTCACTCCGCACAGTAATGTTTGTACAGAGTGCAATCGTATTATGGTCCGCTCAAACGACTTGCCTCATTAAAGGTATATTGTATGTACTTGCTTGCTTGTGTTAAAATGAACCACTTTCTTGGACAACTGTATTAAACTGTCTTAAGCTATCTTTCACGGAATAAACCTATAATAATAATTAGGGTGGTGGGCTGTTGCTAAGACCCAATACATATTAATTAGCTTTTGGGACTTTTTTTTCAAAACATCCCCCAAAGGAAAAGAACACTACAAGCAGTGGTGTAGTGTAGGGTATACGATCGTATACGCCATATACGTAAAGAATTATAGCCCTTTTTTAAAGTATACGCGAAAAATAGTTAGGCTTTTTGATTAATACGCGCATATACGTGAAAAATAGTATAGGCTGTATTACCCTAATTACTATTTTTCACACAGTCTACATGCGTATGCACGTAGACTGTGTGTAAATCACCTCTAATCTCTTTGTCTTCGCTGATTCCGGCTTGGTGTTTTGAACTTTCGGCGTAAAGGAGTATACGCAATTTTTTTAGCACTGTATCACTGACGACAAGGCTTTACAACGTCCACGAGATATTAAGTATCCATAACACACACACCCATACACACATACATACATTTTTAATATATACTTTTATTTACTCAAATATTTAAATGTCTATAAAATATCTCAATATAAACTACACCAGTAGTTATCTTTCTTGCATTTTGCGTCCAACCATTGTACCGTTAATACATTGTGATCAATCTTCCAATCATGAAATGAGTGTCGAAAATCATCAGTTCCGTCCTAGAAATAAAATCAAAATAATAATATAAAATAAAATTTATTTTTACGTAAGTATTTATTATGAGTGGGCACATGACCATAGCATAGTCAGTTTGGCTACTGTTATATGGCCTCCATTTTTCTGATTAAACTTTTAAAAATATTATTTTCTCAATTTTATTTGAGAAGAGATTTCTCACGGGAAAAGTACCTTGTTTACTATAAAAGAGAGAAAGGGGAATACCCCTAGTTTGTTTTTGCTAAGTGCACCTGTTTAGATTGCACAATAAGGGAAGTGGGGAATTCCCCAAGAATGCTAAACTTAGAAACTGAGTCAACTTGTTTATGCTTTAAGATCAAAACATATTGAGGGATAAGTAATTCCCCATAAAGTTATAAATGTGAAATGATGTAATTTTTGTGGAATCTGATTTGATGGTGCTAGGTTATGTTTATGCATGATGATGATGTAATGATTATTGTTAGAAAGGGGAATCTAGCGGTAAGAGTTAACTAGTACTGTGACTGAAGGACTGGTAGCCAGCAGTTGAAATCAGGAGCCTAAAACTAGAGATTCTGGAGCTATACAGTATAATTGTAGCTAGTTTTAATCTACAATAATGGTAGATTTGAGTTCTACATCTAGTGCCAGGATTTAATTCTTTGGATGCCGCCGGAGCTTGATAGCTAAATTGTCTGCTGTCGTCTTTTAAGCCAAAGAGCTTCAGTTTTCGGAATCAAAAAGGGATTCCAATTTGTGGTCCTATATGAGGACATAGCGACAGACTGATGGTGGTATATTACCTGGATTTTATTATTGTGGAACATTAGTGTCGTCGAGGGAAAACCCGTCGTCGTGAACTGCTGGACAAAATCACCTTCAGGACTGAGAAGATTCCATGGAATATATTACCTGAGGAGTTTCACGTGAACTTATGCGCTGTCATTTTGGAGTCTTCGCTGTGAGGACATATCATCGTTGAACTGCAAACGCTTCTTGTGGACATAGTGGACATTCTTGTTATAAATTGTGTGTAATTTTACATAGATGTAATGTTGTTTTGGACATACCAATTCTTGAACAGTTTACAACTCATTAAAAATTGTTTTAATATAAAATTAGATCACTTGGCACAAGGCTCGTTTATTTGTGTTTGAAAGGTATTTCTTACCTTTGACGCCTACGAGACGTATAACAGAATTGGGGGCTCGTCCTTGGGAAATGACATTGATTGAGTATAAATTTGAGCCTATTGTTCAGAATTACACATTAAAAGTGTGAATAATATTGGTTGAAATTGTGCACATTTTGGCGCGTACAAAAATTTTGGTGTATTACATGTACTATTTGTAGTTTGGTTTTCATAGTCAATATTGTATTGTGTTGTAGAATACATGTACAATCACAATGGGGTTTAATCCAGAAGGGTTCTAGGCAAATAACTTGGGAGAAGTTGATGAGCTGAGGAAAGACTGAGTTAATGAAAGTAGCCAAGCATTTAGGACCCACTTGAGGCAAAAATATCTCTGAGAAAGCACGTCATCAAAAATAATTGATTGGAAAAGTTTGTCCCGGAGATGTTCTGGGATAGTTCCATTATGGATAGAAGAAGAGGTTCTTGAAAACAGGGCACAAGTGATGCCGTTCAAATTAAATTAAAAGAACCTGAAATGCAAAAGGAAATAGAGAAAAAGGAAATTTGAAATGAAATGGAAAAAAAGAAAAAGGTGACTTTTTTTTTTAATTTTTGACAAAAAAAAGGAGATGGAATTGCAAATTGAGGAAAGACAAAGAATTAGACAAGGAAAAGTTGCAAAATGAAATGAAACAAAAGAAAGGAAATGAAATGCAGATAAAACAAAAAGAGCTTGAAGCTCAAATTAGGTGGAGTTAGAAAAATTGAACAACAGGCTAGCTCATCGACTCTTCAAGCCTCTGGTTTTGATTGCGGCGAAAAATATTCGACAGGTTCCAAAATTTCAGGAACAAGAAGTAGACAAATTACTTCTTACACTTTGAGAAAATAGCCATAGCTTGAAAATGGCCCAAGGGGTCTTTGGACCTGGTTACTACAGTCATGTGTTCATTGGTAAAAGCCCCGAGGAAAATATTGTCATTAGACAGATGTTGTAGTGATTAATGACGAGGGTAAGCAGCAGTGCTCAAAGCCATCTGAATTGTGCCAGAGGCATATAGACAAAAATTCAGGTCTTGTCAGAAAAAGGCAATATGATGATCAGACCCATGTTAAATTTGCCGCGTGTAAAGGAAAGCGATGGTTTGATCGCTGGCTTCTCTCAAAAGAAGTCGGGCAAAAAATTTTGGACACCTTAGAGAGTTGATGTTAGGTGAAGAGTTCAAAAACAGGTCTACATCAAGATATCAAACACATCTGGATGAAAAAAAATTGGACAGTTGCGTGAAGCAGCCGTAAAGGCCGACGACGATGCTGTGACTCCAAAAACTAAGTTCATTTACTAGGAGGCTAGGCCAAGAATTTACTAGGTACAACAAGTAAACAAACAATAAAGTCGGGTCTAACAAAGCGTCTCAACGGTAGCACTCGGGGGGAAATCCCAGTCAGGTTCCCATGAAAAGGGGAGGAAGAAAGTAATGGAAGTAAATCAAAAGCATGGGATGGCTCCAAATCACAGTTAATGCCATCACTGTAAAAAGCCAGGACATACAAAGTACGGTGTTGGGAGATACAATGGCGATCCACCCAAATGGAGAGAGCAAAAGTGAGTCAAACCCGATAGGTTGTGCAGTTTACAGTGAGGTCAAAAGTTCATTCTTCTTTCTGTCAAAAAAAAGAAATTCCACAACAGGGAATTGGAAAAGAAAGAAAAAGTAAGGGATGACTTAAGCCTTTTGTTTTGGAGGGATTGTGTCACTTTCAGGTGATGTTTAGATCCAAAACCAATAGTAATCATGCGGGACTCGTGCTGCGCACAGTCTATGATATTGGAAGATGCATGGCCACTTCCATTTGATATTGAGAGTTCAGGAAACTAGTGATGATTCAGGGGATTCTGTATGGATTGTACTAGTGTCCCTCTACACAAAATGAATTTGAAAATCAGGACGTGGTTTCTGAACTGTAACAATTGGAGTTAGACAAGAACTACAAGTTAAAGGGGTATCCATGTTGTTTGGGAATGAATTGGCAGGGGGGAAGGTACTTCCAGATCCATAGTGTCCCCAGTGGCCCTGTACAGTGGATAAAATTGATGAGGAAGGAAATAGAAATTTTCCCAGCATGTGCATAGTGTAACTAGGTAAATGAACAGAAAAGCCTCACAAGAAACAGTGGAGCAGTGATTGAGTCAATAATTACTCATTACATATAGGAAAGAGCGTCGAGGCTGGCATGAATTGCGTCCCCAAATTTAGAGGATTATTTTCTCTAAAAGTAGAGGAATGTGGAGGTCATATTCCTCTTCAGGGGAGACTAAATATTCACTGTTAGTGAAAATTACCAGCCTCTGAGCCAAACAAAGTGACAAAATCAGAAAATAATACTCAAAAATTGAGAAAGAATGATCGGGCATTGCTATGTCTTGCAAAAATTTGAAGTGTACGAGTTACAAAGTGCACCCAGTTCTGTGTATACAGATTCAAAATCCGTTGACCTTCATCACAAAGATGTGAAATACAGAAATCAGGAACGTGTCAGGTGGAGTTAAACTCTACAAGAATACAATATGGACATACAGAATATCAAAGGAAAAGAAATGTCTTGGCTGATGCCTTGTCCAGAGCTGCCTTAATTTTGTTCAGAAATTTGACATTACAACCTTATGTAATATAGACGAAGGCAGCAATGCAGAAACATTATAAGTGTAAAATTTACAATGTGTAAACTGTATGTAAAATTAACCACACAATGGGAAAGTATAAAGCCAGATTTTGGAAAATTTTTCATTTCATTCAATTTCTTTTTACGGGGGAGGATGTTATATGCGCTCCATTTTTCTGATTAAACTTTTAAAAATATTATTTTCTCAATTTTATTTGAGAAAAGATTTCTCACGAAAGTCAAACACTACTAAAACTAATCTGGAAGGATTTGGTTCCTAAGAGCTTCTAAGACGATTTTAGATCGTATAAATGAGTGAAGAAGAAAGAAGCCAATAGGATATTTTTTATATTTTGGCAAAACACAAAAGTACAAGTCTTCTGTACTAGATTTTGCCAAAAATTAGCATTTGTAGAGTACTTGGCTCATGCAATGGCATTTTCCTTTGTCAGTTTATTGTTCTATTGCTGTTTGTGTTGATGTGCAGGAAATTTTTTAATAAATGACTCAAATCAGGGCAAAATAATTCTTCTTGATAATTATTTGGTCTGCAACCGATCAATCTCACCTTCAAATTTCTAAAATATCAGATTGACTGAATGATTCTCTCTGATGGATATAGAAACACCAGGAGATGATAACTATATCTTTAATGAATCTACATTAAATGCTTATTCTTACTTTCAAAGTATCGTCAACATGTAGCATCGAATGTGTCAAGTTTGTGTCCAACAGTTTCATTCCCATTGTATTCTATTTTGTTTATACTTAATTTCCAAACTTGCTCTTTTGCGATATTTCACGAATTGGGAAGCTTTGAAAATGTGCCTACGTTAGGGTGCTATTTGACGCAACATGAAACTGCATTGCATAAATTTGCATTGTAGTACTAATAAAAGTTTCATCCAAGTTTCTTAAATAAAGTACATTCGTATTGTACAATTAATCGGAATTTGTTCAATATAGCAGGGTAAAGAAATAAAGAACAATAATAAAAGAATATATATGATCATAACACCGAAACTCTTTAGTTTTCTATATTATTAAAACCGTTTCAGTATAAGGTTTAGTAAAGAAACGCAACTAACATGTATTTTTTGCTAAATATTGTTAAATTGTCCTCTTTTGCGAATATTACGGTGTAAATGTGAAAGGACAAAACGATTATTACCTTAATTTGGCGTCATCTGACAGTGTTGATTAACCAGATCATATCTCGACGCCAAATGCAGTTTCAGTTAAAAACACAAAATAAACAAACATACAAGCGGGGATCGGACGGAGAGATTCTACAATTTGGTGACTAGTCTATCTTACTTTTTGACAATGCCCAAACTGTTTAGTGAGAGAAATCAACAATCATATTCATATATTCAACATCATTAAACCTGTCTAGAAACGTTATTCCTTGTTTTTTTTTAAATAGTAAAACAAAGTTAAATGCCATTGCTATCTTACTTTTGTCATATTTAAGAATGGATTAAACCAATGCATATTTCCTGGTTTGAGATTGTTCCAAGAACACTTCTTTTAATACCTTTCTTTGTTATGTGATAAAGCACTGTGACCACAGACGACATTTCCTGCAAAAAAAATGAGAAACAAAACAATTATCAAAACAAATTTGTTACAGCAAAGCGAGTAACATTATAAACTACACCAATTCAAAATCAAATTTTATTTCCAAAATCAAAATGAGGTATATTCTAGAGTGAAGTCGAAGCTCCGGCAATGAAGGCACATAAGTTAAGTTCAGCATGTGAGATATGCAGGTACTTCCAATATTTAGGCGCTAGTGGCATGCGCCACTTGTTGTTTCAAGTAGAATGTTTTTTTCAAAAACGTTTTTTCATAGCTAAACTTTCACAGTAGACCTGTGGCAACTTTGTGCCCTCACTTTTCCCCATCAAAAATTGAGATTGAGGTATCAGAAGAAAACTTTATATAGTTAATACACTCTATTATGAGACCTGTTAATCATTCAAATTATGATTCACCATTAACTATCCAAATACCTGATCCGAGTTTCCCGCAAAAAACCTTGCCCCAAAACAGCTGGCCAAAAATTGCATTTTGTAGGTACTAATAAAAATTTTGATCCCAAGTTTGCTTCTTCTAAATAAAGTACATTAGTTTATTTACAAAATTAAGTCTGATTCGTTCAATATAGCAGGGTAAAGAAAGACTAAAGGAATACTATAAAAAATATACTATTATACTAAACCGAAACTCTTTAGTTTTCTATATGATTAAACGTTTCAGTATAAAGCTTTAGTAAAACAACGCAAACTAACATGTTTATTTTTTGTTAATATGTTTTAAATTGTCCTCTTTTGCGAATATGACGTGTAAATGTGGAAAGACAAAAACGATTATTACCTAATTGGCGTCCATCTGACAGTGTTGATTAACCAGATCTTCGAAGCCAAATGTTAGTTTCAGTAAAAAACAAAAAAACAAAATTACAAGCGGGGAGTCCGGACGGAGATTCACACCACATTTGGTGATAGTCTATCTTACTTTTTGCCAATGCCAAAATGTTTATGGAGAACATCAAAATCATATCAAATTTATCAACATCATTAACCTGTTAAACGTAATTCCTGGTTTTTTTTTTTAAATATTTAAAAACAAAGTTGAATGCATTGATATCTTACTTTTGTCATATTTAAAGAATGGATATAACCAATCGCATTCTTCCTCGGTTGAGATGTTCCAAGAACACTTCTTTTCAAACCTTCTTTGTCTGTGACAAGCACTGTGAACACAGACGGACAACATTCCCTGAAAAAAATGAGAAAACAAAACCAAATTTTACAAAACAATGGGTTATCAGCAAAGCGAATTAACTTATAACTACACCAAATTCAAAATCAAATTTTATTTGCCAAAATCAAAAGAGTTACATTCCTCGAAGTGAGACGTCGAAGGCTCCGGCTAATGAAGGCATTACATAAGTTAACGTTCAAGAATGTGAGATGGCAGGGGGGGTGGTACTTCCAATATTAGGCGCTATGGTATGCGACTGTTGTTTCAAGTAGAATGTTTTTCCAAAACGTTTTTCATAGCTAAACTTACAGTTATGACCTGATTGGCAAATGTGTGACCTCCCTTTTCCCATCAAAATGCGAGCTTTGGGTGTCAGAAGAAAGAAAGAAACTTTATATATTTCATTACCCTCTATTTCTGAATACCTTTTAATCATTCAAATTATGATTCACCATTCACTATCCAAATACCTTGATCGATTTCCCGCAAACCTTGCCCAAAACAGCTGGCCAAACAGCAGTGCGTAACATGCACAGATCTACTCTCTAAATGTAAACTTATCAAGTTAAAGGAGAACCCGTACAGCCAATAATATTATACATTTACTCTATAAAATAATTATTGACCACATATCGAGTGGTTTCATTTAAAACGGAATTATATTAACCATAACGATGAATTAAAACCACCAAGTTTGACCATGCGCTATTTAAAATTCGCGCTATTGTATAAGGTGTTATGCGATACCGTCGGCAGGTTTGCGTCATACATGCCACAGGAAATGCACATTATAAAAGCGTCACATGGGAAGGTGTATGACGCTACTGTGCCGTCCGTATCCCATAACACGTATACATATCCCATATTATACACTAGCGCGAATTTCAAATAGCGCATGGTCAGACAAAATTTTTAATTCATTTTTATGGTTAGTATAATTCCGTTTTTCCATGAAACCACTCGATATGTGTTCAATAATTATTTTTATAGCGTATATTGCATAAGTTATTCTTAGTATGGTTCTCCTTTAAAAGAGTGAATATCACTCGCTAGGATTGTCTATACTGCGCGACTACTGTAGAAACTTACTCTGATCACTCTAATGGAATGATTTTTTACTTATATCATTCACTAGGAAATATATTTGTTAAGATCTACTGCAAATTCGGACACCTTGACTGCATGAACTTTTTCTGTATTAGGCCTATTGTTTTTTTCTGAACTTTTCTGTGCTATTTCTTTATAGCGACAATCTTAACAAATATATATTTTTAGTGATTCCATTCTAATGGAGTGAGAGTTCACTGTGAACTATTATTAGAGTGAAAACTAAGTTCAACTTGTTCCGGTGTATCGGCCCGCACCGTCTATACTACCAATGGCCTTCTTACTTCCCCGTTCTTGACTGAGTTCGAGCAATTTCTTGATGGCATTTGTACCACTACTGGCTATTTGGTTCTCGGTGACTTCCATGCTCACGTTGACAATTCCTATAAATGGGATTCTAAACATTTCTTATCCACTTTGCTACTTATAGCTTTTGCAAACATGTCCATGGATCCACACACAACATGGTCACATCCTTGCTTTAGTAACAACTTGGTATAATAGTCCACCAGAAGGCGCGAGTTCGGAGGCGTCTTGAGAGTAGATGGCGCAAATCACGTCCCACGCAACATATTTTCCACTACTCTGCTCCTCAGAGCTCCATTGCAGGCTCACAAGGTTTCATAATGCAGACTCGTCCAGCCGTCGTCCAGTCGGTGACATTTAATATTAGGAATCATATTGTTAACTTTCACTCGTATACTGATGATACTCAGCTTATCTGTGAATTTAATCCAAAGATTCCAGGTGGTCGTGAGCATGCTCTTCGAAAACGTTCAAGCTGAATATCCGACATAAACATCTGGATGTCCAAAAATATGCTGCAGATGAGTCTTTGCCACGCCCTGTGTTTTGAAAAATCTGCCTTCCATGCGGTTAGATCTGGGTGACAAGTTGTATGAAATGTAGACTGAACAAGACGGCGAGGCTCCGCCTCGCTGTGAGCGATTCGTGGAAGTTAGCAATTTCTATTATGGGAGGAGATTCGTGTGTGGTGTTGCCTTGTGAACGGTAGTAATTCGTAAGCGGGAGTGATTCGTGCACATAATATGGACCATTTTTATTTACGGTTTTGCATGGGCGCCGGCCTAAGGCTCTGGAGTGGGTGGGTGGCTGGGTGAGATTTTGCAAGGGCGCCGTGCTAAGACCCAGGGGGTAGATTTCTGAGATAATTTTTTTATATCCCATGTGTAAGAGTTTGCATGGGCTAAGTTAAGGCCGAAAAAAAAAAAAAAAAAAAAAAAAAAAAAAAAAAAAAAAAAAAAAAAAAAAAAAAAAAAAAAAAAAAAAAAAAAAAAAAAAAAAAAAAAAAAAAAAAAAAAAAAAAAAAAAAAAAAAAAAAAAAAAAAAATCAACACCAATGATTAATATATACGGGGATGTAACTCGGAAAAGGGACATAGCCAAGCGTCTTGAACGAGACTTGATGATCATCAGAACGCCATTTTAGATGCTGTTTATAAGCATCGCTCTGCAGGGCTAAGGAAATAATATAAAATACCATTTTACTCTCTCAAAAAACTTATATTCTCAAGCTTTACTTTTTGTGATATAGCCGGAGATATAGCCGGACACACTAATGTTACCTTTTGTTTGCAAGAATCCACGCACAATGATGTGTAGCAAGTTCCATCTTGGACATGAACATCGGCGTCTCGGACAATGTACGAGGTACTGAAAAAAAGTTAATTAAATGTACAGAAAGCGGAAAACTATTTAAGAGGTGTATCATGTCTGTGTGAGTTCCAGTAAAATAAATATAACAAAAACGTCAAAAGAACAAGATTTAATAATAAGGTGCCTTAACTCTTACCGATTATCCTGAAAATTGTTTAAATCCTCCAAGCCCATCACACGAAATAGATTGTAAATCGAGGCAGCACAACTGTGAATGCCAACACCGGTAGCTGTATGGCAACCCAATGCGGGGTTTATATTTGCCTGTAGATATTTGGGAGATTACGTTATGATCATTAAACAATAACAGCACATTTTTTGAAGAGTGCCCCCAATTTTCCAAACATTGTGAGATTTTTGCGAAGTTACATTGGTAACTGGCTAGTAAACTATATATGTGAATGGCAAAGCTCGAATATCAGAAGGACTATTGTAATTAGGGTAATTAATGTCGTATACGATAATAATTTTTTGGCCACTGGAAAGGTCCTTCTACGTGTCTACGCTCATCCATTAGGCCCAGTTGTTCCGTTAGTTCATCAGGCAAGTCATCTTAGAGGTCATTTTCATGAGGTGGCACTATTTTAACAATGGACGGACACAAATTTCCAGTTCCGCCGTTAAATTACAATTGGGGATCCCGATTCTAATTACAAAATTTATGACAAATAGGCAATTTTGAGAGTTACTATTCGAAGATTTAATCCACTTTTCCAGTGGCCACTGATCCAACACAACTGGGCAAAATCTCAAATTTTGAAAATATTGGGGGCGCTCTCCAAAAATATGCTTTTATTGTTTTATTGTCCTGACGTCTAATAAAAATTTCATGCGAAACCTTCTGCAAAACACCTAAACTTTTTCAATAAGGTCTCTCAATGCATATTACTCAGTAATTCTTGTTTCAATGTATTATGTGTAGAACAGATATTGCTGTAGTTGTAATTAAATGTTGGACACATTTGTCGGCAGACATTATCTGAATTCATCAATTTGGAAAAAAGTACCTTTGATTTCCATATCATCCTGATCATTCGACATACATTGTTGTTATTTGCCAAATCATAAAGAAATCGAAAAAAAATCAAAATATTCATAATTGATTGTGATTTGTATAAAAAGTGTCATAATAATATGTGCTTACCTCCACTATGGCACTAGTTTTTTACACCTCATTTTCAGAATAGATTAATTTAAAATTTTAAATGTTTGATGAGGGGATCCACTCGCGTACGCGAGTGTACACACATAGACACACACGCTCTCGCGCACACACACACACACACACACACACACACACACACACACACACACACCTGCGATTAGGAGTATGGAAGTCCTGCCTATGCAATAGAAAAATAATGTTGAGAATACAGACATTTTGATGCGAATTGGCCAAAATCCTTATACTCATAAGAATCAGTGAGAATTTTATAACGGGAAATCTCTAGTTCATAGTAACATTAGCAATGCGAAAAATTCGCAGGAATATGGGAATTTCTCATCAAAATGTCCCAATTCTTAACATCATATTTTTTAATGATGTGAGAATGCTACTCTAAGTATTCTTAAAATAAGAGATCAATGATGGACTCAAAAGCACTCTATCACTATCCTTTTTAGCCCGGTTATCCCTTATTCGACCAAACATTAGATTTGAATACCAATTGCAGCCAATAATGCGTAGGCAATCAAATACTAACCTCTAGGAGATAAATATTAAAATCTCTGTCCAATATAAAATCCCATCGTGTATACTGGAAATATTTAGCTCTGAAATTAACCAAAAAGTAATCTTGAAATAAAACTAAGAAACTTAACATTTTATGTTTTAAGACAGCCATTTCAACCATATACGCTAAACCAAAAAGATGTGCTATTCAAAGGATTTCAAAAAAATCGTTAATGACTTTTTGCCCCATTGTTTATAGCATTTCATTGATCGTCATTCTTAAAATGTGGTATTCTTTTCCTCATGTCAAAACACAAAAATAGCGAACATATAGCTAGAAGTTTAAAGAGAAATACAATATCTGCAAACCAGAATGACGAAATGCGCCTTAAGGAGCAATAGTTAATTGGCAGCGCTATCAGCGCTATCACCTTCGGAGCCTTCTTTCATCCGTTTTAAGATAAGCACTCCTGATATGTCTCCCTCTGTGAAGGTGACTATCGAAAAATTCACCTTATTCAGTATCTCTTTGTCTAGATTAGTGTCTCTGGACTTTGGACCAGATTTTGGTGGGTTAAACAGACCTTCATTTCTGAGGAGAGCTATAGCTCCGGAGCTCCTACAGCTCTCTTGAGCAGTCTTTCAGGAGCTCCAAAAATTGAGCTCCTTATTACTTGAAAAGCCTGTGTTTTTGTTATGACATGTAATTAATTGAGCCCCTTGTTGAGCTCCTACATGAACCCAGGAGAGTTATTAACAGAGCTCCTCTTATTTTCATAAATGAAGGCCTGGTTAAACCTGGTTTTGTGAGCGCTCAGCTCAACCATTCCACTTCCCTTAGAACATATTGCTGGAGTTGCTTGTAGCTCCTTCTGTCTGAATGCCTTTGAGCTTCTGCTGAGCCAGATGACATAGCTCGCTCTGAGTGCAATTTTGGCAGCTCTATCGGTTATAGCCATCCTCTTTCATTTAGGAATGCCCAAGGATGCCAAGCATTTATTGACTGACGTATTGTAGAAACCTCTAATTCCTATTTCTATTGGAATGTAGTATGTAGAACATCCTCTGTTTTCACAGTCAGCCACTAGATCTTGGTATTTGCACTTCTTTCTTGCATATGCATCGGATAGGTTCTCCTCCATAGGGACCGTCAGCTGATGATCACTGTCTTTGTTTTTTGTAGAAAACATGGTGAACACTATTTGTTTGCGTTCCTCATCCGTCAGGAATATCCAGTCATTGGCCTCCTTCAGAGTGTTGGTTGGCTCTGTCTTAGGCATTGGTAAGACTGGATTTCGATAGGTTGTACCATCAGCTGTGCGAAAGGCTATTGTAGAGATGGTGTTCAGATTCTCAGGTGTGATGTTTTTGTCTGATTTGCCTCTACGACGTACTGTGCCAGACTTATAGAGATTGCTTTTAGTGTTTGGTCATGACGCCAGTTGTATCTTCTGCTTTGTAATGAGTAGCTACAACCATTGAGGATTGTGGAACAGTGTACAATGTACATTGATGACATAATTGGCAGAGTCCAAGATTGGTCTTGCCCCACACCTTCAGATTGACAGGGGATGGAAGTTGATCATGAACTGCGTTGATGTGGAAATACAGCAGCTCTGGCGTCCAGACATACAAAAGTTTCTTCCAGGAGGTGTCGACCTGCATGACAGACTCCCAGTTCAACCACTGCCCTTGTTTCGCACATCGGTAAAGGTAGGCCAACATGTCTTTCTCATCTACATCTTTTATTAGTCCGGTGAGGTATTTCCTCTGTTCTTGATGACTCATGTATTTGATCAGCTTTGGGTTCTTTTTGTACCCAAGACCGGCTCTGTCTGTCTGATCTCTAGCCATTTCGTTCAGAATTAGATGGCGTTCTTTCTGTTGTAATTCTTTTATACCATTCCATCTGGCTCTCATCTTTTTACTTTCAATGCATTTTCTGTAATGTGTATGTGTACTTCCATCTTTAGAGTACTTGTTTAGATGGTACGGTACGTTAGTTACTTGCATACATTTGACTGATGTGGATAGCCGTTTTAGTTGCAGGTCATAGTACTACTAGTGTTTCCTGCTCCTGTACAGACCGCTGGTGGTGGTGCATCTGCTTGTACCTGCCCATTACTTCAGGTATTGCGTACAAGTAGCTGCCAGACTTTTGTATGTAGGATTGGGAAGTTAGTTAAGATGGTAAACTATCACGTCAGTTTGGGTACAATAACATTGTATATCCATTCATAGCTTCATAAGCCCACTCAGTTGACTTGAATTGGTTGGTTTGAAGCATTTCTGTCAGCTTTGTGCTTACCTGATGTTATTATACTTCAGATCGTTATAGATCAGCTTCCCAAGGAACCGCATGGGTTGACTGTGGATATAAGCAATAGCTAAGCAATCTGCTATCCGTCTATTTCTAGACCAGGATCGTATGCCGCATATTGCGTTTTGTGTCCTTGACGCTTTTGTTCTGCGTTGGGGACAAACTTCTTCATGGCATGAGACTTGCATTTACTTGGTTTGGCTTTCATGGTCCGTGTCCACTTGAGGAAGTTGTTCACTGCATTTAAAAGTTCTTGGCACCCTTCATGGCTCCTAGCTACGAGGGTCAGGTCATCTGCGTATGCTTTGGCAGATGACATGATGTCAGATCCACTCATGCAATACCCGAGGTGTTTAGCTGTGTTTGGACTGCTATATGAGATCAAGACACAGATTGAAGACGGTCAGAAACAGGATGCAGGAGAGTGGGCAGCCTTCGAAGACTCCTATCATGCACTCTATCCAGTCATTTGTCCATTCAGTTGTTTTGACACATATGAACAGCTCATCACAGTATTTAAATATGAGTTTCCTAATGTGGTCTGGAACATGATACCACTCTAAAGCAAACTACAAGGTTGTGTGGTACAGTACCGTATGCATTTTGCAGGTCCAGCCATGTTGTCACAATTGGTTTACCATTCTTTTAGCTTTCTTTTTGGCATCTTGGAGCATTTTAGTGCTTCTGCGTGTTCCACACATCCTGATATTTTCTCCATGAAACCCTTCTGAATGGATTGTTTGATATAGTTGTTTTCTGTCAAGTAGTTGATGGTTTTTTGAGCGAGAATACCCATTCCGAGGTTACCACTAGAATTCTACAGTGTGATGGACTGAGGCAGGATCACTAGTGTTCTCCTCTTTGGATATGGGGATGTTTTCTCCCGTTCTCCAGCTCATAGGTTTTGCGGCTGTTCTCCCCGCTGTTCTCCATATATTGCAAATAACTTCATGTAGTAGCCGGTCATATAATACCGTGTCCGTGTGACTGAGTGTCCTACCACCCAACTGTCTATTGTGTTCTCCATTGAGTGCTGTATGCATCATTTGTTTCAGCACTGTACCCAAATGGCCTCGTCTACAATGTTAAGGTTTATTCCGTGCATGTTGCTATGGGAGCTAGGACACTCTCTCATGGGGACACTCAGTTTCTTTACACCGGGTTGTTCTAGGGTATTTTTCCACACTAGGTATGGGATGCGATTGGTACCTGGGAGCACTGGCATTTCTTCTTTTCTGAAGATAGCTGTTTAACTCTGACAGACTAGGTGGTTTAGTGATGAATGCATTGGTCGGCTTTGGTGGTCTCTTCATGCCCTTTAGAGGGTGGTATTTGCAGTTACGCTTGAAAAACTTCTCTGTATCTGTTTTGCTGCAGAAAGGAGATCTTGTTTGTTTCTAATTCAGTAGACATTTTGCGTATTTGTGTGGATTTTGTCGAAATTGGTACTGCTCTTTGCTGGCAATTTCTTTTCTTGTGATTTCAACTCTAGTTTCCTTACTTTGTTGTGTACGCGTACGAGATTAAGGAAATACTTTTTTCATCTCTCAGGGCTTGTTTGTATTGGCGCTTGGTGTCTTTCTTCAAAACGCCTTAGTTTCTCTTGTTGTCTTGAACATTCTTTTTGGAGACTGCTGGTTTAACTCCAAATCTGTCTACAATTACAAATTTTAAATCAACAATATTTACTTCCACTGTGGAAAGAATATTCCATAAAGAGATTTAGAGATACGATACTATACACACAATCTGCTATACCAAATTCGTAAGTAATGTATGTGCCTAATCTTTATGCCAACATTTGGACAGAAATTACAAAGCATATTGATAAAATCTTGTAATAGAATGGATACGTACTTTGAATCTACATCAACTCCGAGATTTGCCACTGCTCTACTCAAAACGTCCCTTATTGCGTCATAGATTTGAGCGGAAATCACTGATGGATCTGTTCCTATTATAATAAAAGCGTAATTGCAATAAGTACCCGCGATGTAATCTTTAAAAAAAATACCATTCAATGTTGCTCTTTTAAGATTAAATCTTGTCATATTTTGCATAAATTCCACAAAAGAGCAAACGGCATGGTAGAGTTTGGAATCGGCACTTAATTTGCTCTTCACTTAGTTATGCAGCAATTAAATCTGATCCGACTATGTGACATCATGACTTGTGATTTGACAGCTGGCCTTAGTCATAACACAGAGATTAGCGAAGAATTCATGTTGAACCTGACATGATAAACACAATGACATGCATGGTTAGCACCAAAACAAAGATGACATCTTTGTCTTTTCTTGAGATTTGTTACCACAATAGCAAATCAGCATGCCTTCCACTAAGGCTGAAGGAAAAATCCCCCGGCCTATGCTGAGCTCATCCCACTGAGGCTAAAGGAAAACTCTCAGCCAATGCTGAGCTTATGATCTTTGCCCCTAGTTCCACCAGGAAATCTGTAGACTGGCTAATAATGAACCGCTCAGTGACTTCAGTGACCTCCACTATTAGGACTAGTGAGAACTGACGTGCTGCCAGAGCTTTTTTTTAAAAACTCATTCCTGAACGAAATTGAAATATACTCTTCCATCTGAAGCATACTATAGGAAGCGGAGATATACAATTAACCTAACATTGTTTACCAAACACACAGGCAAGCATTTCCGTCTTTACGTCTTTGAGAGTACACTTTAGAGACAGAAAATTGGCCCATGGGAAGCTCCTTATTTTAAACAATAGCCGCTCTTTGAAATTTGATGCACAGCAGTATATTATCATGTACCCTGGTTGTTCCCTCCAAGATAGATTATGCTAGTTCTGCTTTGATTTTGTGCGTCACTCCCACTACTTGATGCAGTTCACAGGTTTTTCGGTCATGGAGCCCCCTGAGAATGAACTAAGATCATAAAATTTAGCCTTTAAGCCACCTGATGGCACCCGGTGTTGCCATCTTAAGGAACATCATAATTGTTTTTTGAAGAAAGTTGAGGGTGCCCGCATTTGAAATAATTAAGTATCCCTTTAATGCTTTGATACGCTGGTAACATATTAAATTGTGTCCACTCCAAAGGATCATTGTGAGCAATTTTTGTGATGTTCAGTTATTTGTATATACAAAAAAGTTTACACAATCACTTTTGATTTACATTTTCGCGCTACAGGTCGAGCTACAGTCCTTTGAATCAAATGATCTTGCGCTCTTTTCATGGATTGGCATTTAAATGCATGGCGGTCAGGGCACAAATTGCCTTCCAACAATGATTGTAAACGGTATGCCTTAATAATTATGTTACACTAAGTGTTATGTTATGTTGTGAAGGCAGTAATAATGGAAATTGGCCTTGCCTTGCATCAGGATAATGTCCCTCCCAATTCCGGATGATGCGTCCTCACGAATTTTTCGCAATTCTTTCTTCTGTTCATTGCCTCTCTATCCTGGTTACGGCCAAGGTATAGCTATGTATGAGGCTGTCCTCTCTCTAACTCGCCTTTGTCCTGCCCTACTTTTACTTTTTCCTTTGCTTCTTGTTGAACAGTCCGTCATTCATTTGTCCTACTGTTGTTCTTTCATTCTTGCCATGTTTCCCAGCCCACCCTACACTTTGCCTCTTTGATATTTTTCCTTTTACTTATTTTTTTGTGTCTAAATTACTACACGCATCCTCCTTGTCTGTCTAATATCAGCCTGGTTGGGAATTTATTGGGGTTCATTGCACAGGTACTGACGTGTTTTTCATTTCACTCTCTCTCACCATGGTAAAATCCATTGATTCTGAGCTGGGCCTTTGCTGCCTAGCTAGAAGTATGATATGCCCTGCTGCCTCGCTAGACGTATGATAATGCTATTCATACGGCTTACCATCACCATACACTAATGTAATGATTGGACCTGCTCCTTTCATATTAGTAAACTGTTACTGTATGCTGACATCTACATGTCTGACTGTATAAATTACTTTATGGAATAAATTATTGTATTCGGATACGAGATGGGAGACACTGGTAAGCCTTCCTATACATATACCAGGAGAAAATCGCGCGGAGAATCGTCAAGAAACTATTGATGACTCTAGTTTCACAAACATAATGTTGAAAGACTTTCAAGAAGTGCTTGATTAAAAACTGCAAACACATCATGACACCGTGATAAGATGTCTGTGAGACATGTTTGATATCCAGAGTGAGAAACGAATTGTTGACAAAAAGAACCAGGACTTGAAGAAGGGTAATGAAACTTGACAGAAGGGTACAGGATCGAGTGCGCTCAAGAAGTGGGACAACCCATAATAGAAACTACTTTAATAATATCTGGAGTGCAAGAAATAATGCTGAAATTAAGGACTCGATTGAAACTCTTCTTCTTATGGGTCCAAACACTCTGTGGTTCCAAATATGAGTCTCAGGCCAGAGATGGGTACAACGTCTGGCTGCTTCACTGAATTCCGCAAGGTCCTTGTTTGTTCTTGTTGCTTCCAGCAGTGGGCAGACCAGAGGGTGTTCCATTGTCTGCGGTGCTGTTCCACAACCACAGGTATATCCTGATCTGCTTTCCAGATAGCCCCACTTCTGAAAGGAACCTTAGTCGGCCAGTGTCTGGTTATCAAATCTATTGAGGCATCGCCATTCAGCCTTGAGGAGTCCGCTCCAGTGGGAGATGCTCACCAAGTTCAATCCCGATAGATGTTGACTTGGTTGATGGCAGTCCGTTTCTTTCCACAAGGCGACTCTCTTTACCCCCTTAGAGACTGTTTCAAGAGGTTTGGACTTTGCTTTAAAAAACTCTCTCTAGATTTCAAGGCGGTTTGTCAGGCAGTCCATCTGTCCAGACATGGTCTTCACAATTGGAATACTTGGCAGCTAGCTCCTTTGCATGCTCGCTACGCTACGACGGATGTCTGGTGGACAATTTCCTGCTAGGAAATGTACAAGTTTTTCGTTGGTGTTGGACGGAGGCATCCTGGATAAGTCCGGCAGGAGGCATTTAACCCTGCTGGATCAGCTTCTTTGGCATGGGTTGATCTTTCCCATAGTGGGCAAGCATACTCTGCACAGAGTAGCACACAGGGCAAGTGCCGTTGATCTTAGGATATGTGGGGTGGGCGAGCACCCCATTCTGGTGCCAGTGATTTTGTTCAAGATGTTATTGCGTGACATACTTTACTCTTCGTCTTCCTAATGTTGGGATCCTTATAAGAGAGAGTGCGGGTCCCAGGTGACTCCTAGATAGACAGGGTTATTACAGTGCTCCAGGGGAGTTCCAGACCAGATAACTTTAAGCTAACGTTTACCTTCACGGTTGCGTAGATTGAAAGCACACACCTGTGGCTTGAATGGATTTTGCACGTAGGTAGTTTTCCTCATAATAAAGGAGAGGATTCATCCAAAACTTTGGAGAGTCCTCCTCTTCAACAACTGTGAAGGTCGGCATCTTTGTGCGCTAATTCCAAGATGTCTGCATAAATAAAACGACAGGGGTTTCCTGCACTCCGAGGTTGGTCGTTGATATATATGTTTTAACAGGAGATGTGCACGACACATCCCTTGTGGTAGACATTCTTGAGCCTACCCATCGGGCTCTTCTTTCGCTCCGAGCTGAACACAGAACATCCTGTTCGCCAGCAATCCACGGATAGCTCAGTCAGCGTGTCCTTGGTAATTCCCAGGATCTTATGGAGTAGGCTCTTCTGATATAACTGTCGTATTCTGCTGATAGGTCGACAAACATAGCTCCGGTTACCATACCTTCTCGAAACCATCCCAATGTGTGAGTTAGGTGTGAGTACTCTGGCTTGTTTGTTGATTTGCCCTTGCCGGAACCTGCTTGTTCGGCATGAGGTGTTCGTTATCACAGGTGTGATACAATTGAGCAGGAGGCGTCAAATAGCTTGTAGGTATGGCTTAAGGAGTGATATAGGTCTGTAGCTCTTGGGATAGGATGGATCTTTCCCATGTTTTAGGAGTGCCATAACATGTGCTTTCCCCCAGATCTTATGGGAACCCTGTGGTGAATAAGGCAGCAATTGTAGAGCTCAAGAATGCAATTTTCCTTGTCTACTGGGCCAAGATTTTTAGTTGCTCCGTAGAGATGTTGTCAAGGCCTACATGCTTTTCCTGTTGAAGTTTTAGCAATAACGGATTCCAATTCGTCCATGTTGTAAGGGCGAGTGAAACCAGGGTCACCACTATCACTCTTATGGTCTAGTTTGATCTTCTTCTTGGGTTTCTATTGCTGCACTTGCCATTTAAAAGCAGTTGGTGGGCAACTTGGTTTGGTGTAACATTTGGCGCTGTGGGTGGTTCTTTTTGGATCCCCTCAGGAGCTTTCGGATGGTAGACATGCTTTCTTGCTGTTATGGGTCATCTCGGTAGGATTCACTTAAAGTGTGCCGGTTTTATCTTTTCCTTGGAATCCTTCCTCCGAGACTTCCTCACCTATAGCAGTTTTTCAGCCGAAAAGGATTAGCTTCAAACATGGTGATATACTCTTGATATTTCTGTAGCAACATTCTTGGAAGGCCTGATATATTTCCGTCCTACAGCCCAGGGTATGAATCGTCCGTGCAGGTCGTTCACTGTAGTTGGGCAAATTTGTCATAGTTTGGGGTTTTTGGAGCAATCCTCTTCACGTTCTGATCAGGGTCATCAGTGAATCCTTTCCAGTCTGCTTTCTTGTATTTAAAGCTGCGCTTAAAAGGCACTTGTTTGGTCTTTACTGCAGCGTTGACTTGGATATACCGATTGGACGATGGATGAGTTTGTGGAACAGGATCCAGGACAATCTTGCTACAAAGGTTAGAGATGTTTTTGTAACAATAGCATATATCAGGTTCTACCTCTCTTCAGGCGGCCCTATGAAATGATGGTCGGCAAGCGTTGAGTCGTGAAGGAGACGTAGATTTTGACTGTCTATCCATTCTTCGCCGCTGGTCCGTCTTTGTTAGTTTCATGTAGCCCCATTGGGTACTATGGCCGTTGAAGTCACCAATGAAGAAGTACAGGTTTGGTGGAATTCCAAGGTTGAGCTGAGGGTGCTCGAAGTCACCCTCTGGAGGATTTGTTAGACAGATGTAACTATGGAAAACTTGAAGGTTAGGACACAGATAAAGTTGTAAAAGATTTGATACAGGAGAAACTGGGAACTCCCCTTAAAGGTGCATTTACGTGATCAGCACATTCCGTTTTATTCATTGTTCACATAGAATATCATGAGAAACTTATTCACAAGTTTTTAGCTGATCCCGACTTGCGGTTTTTATGTTATGACAGCACATGACTCGTTTTCTTCCCCAGTCCTATAGGCCACCGTACTTAATTTCTGTCCTTTTACGGCAGAAAATAGAAATCGCTGAATATTTCTCTTAACAGACGCGAACCGAATTTGCATGCAAGAATTTGGCCCCATGAATATAAGGTTAGCGGTTCAGAGATATGAAAATTTCAACAACTTTTTTTAGGGCAATCTGGGACGAGGCTGTGGATCACGAAATGCCTCGTTAAGAAGAGGATATCGACTTTAGTCCGCCGAGTGCAAATCAGAAAGGTCCAACCAGGGGTTAGGCCCATACATGAAGTTCGTGTTTCAAGATACAGGCGCGTGCGTCAAAGGGCATCAGATTCTCAGTTCTCGCGCAATTAAGCAGGGATCGGTATTGGAATTCACAAGCGCACCTTTGTTATGCTAGAAAGGAACTCCTCTTGTTAGGACAAGACTTAGTCAAGCGGGTGGACAAAGTAAAGGCTTGTTGGGCATGGGAAGGATGTGTACATATGTTAGTGGACATAGATGGAGGTAAGGACAAGCATTAATTGTAAAATTCTTCATGGACCTAAATCAGATTGGCAAGAAGTACGCACACGCGTCTTTAAACCAATCATGAACTCATAGCTTAAAACCAAAACCGCAAAGCCACTGAACTCGCCAAACATTAACTCTTACTTTCTCAGCATTAAACTGTGTAATATACCGAGTAGAGTGTAACTACAATGTATGCAATTTCAAGCTTTAAAGCTAGATCTGATAAATAAATAAAACATTTAATACTTATTGGAATCAATTATTACTCGGGGGCTTTAATCAGTGAAATATGTCTTGTTGTTGCGGCTAATCTAATCCTTCAATTTAAATGCTGTTAAGCTCCTGCACACCTTACTCTACTTAAAGTTGATTTTATTGATTTCATATTACAGTGCATATAAGATTCATTATCCCCATTCAGTGACCTCTGCTAAATGTAATGTTTCAACAATCCAAATGTGAGTTCAACTGTCCCTTTATTTACCTCATCTGAACTCAAAGATACATTCAGTGAAATTTAATTTATGGAAATACGAAAGGTGCATATACTTTTAATTTTTCAAATGATTGTGTTACTGGTCAGCAAGGTCATCATAGTTTATGTACTCAGGGTCATTTAAATTACTGCCGACTCGATTACATACACTTTTAAGGTGTATATTGTACTATTTGTTAACTATAATAAGTCTTTTTTATTTCGTGTATATCCACTTATAGTCTGTGTCTAAAGGATGTTTGGTGTTCAATGCACTCAAACAATAAACATGCCATAAGAATATATTTTGTAAAACATGCACAGGATATGTTCATAAAAATGGTATTAAGCAAATGTTTCAAAGATATTAAAAAAACTCTTAACGCTATTGAATGGACCCCATGTAGTCAATGTATCAGAACAAATGAGGTCCTTCCTGATGAAAAGAATAGTTCATTGGTTGCACAACCGATATTTTCGATACTATACTATTGACTTTAAGAAATAGACGATATGGCCTTTACTCCCCTTGAGATTTGAAAGTTATATCCAAAGAATTAAATGATACCAAAATTATAAATTCCCAAAAGTTCTACATTATATCTTGATCATTTCCGTTCAAGTTCACTTACCCAGAGCAGCTTCACTTATTTGAATGTCCAATATAGAAGCATATCTAAGAACTTCGATAAACTTAAAGCATGATATTAAATCTTAAATGTCATAATTTCACAATAATTGGCCTAACTGAAAACACACTTTAAAAAGAAACACCCATGACTAACTTACAATCTTCCCAGTATAACTTAGAGTATATTATAGAATTGGTCGATTAAAAGGTGTGTATGTATATATCAAAGAATGTCATATTAATTATAAAAGATTTTATGTTCTGTGCACTCCTAACTACGAATCCTGTTTCATCATTGAAATTGAAACCAAGTAAAATGATTTTAATAAAAAATTAAAAAAAAAAAAAAACCACACACTCACACAACCATAATGATTTATTGTATATATTGATCCTCTATATCAACTGTAGCCGCAGAAAAAGGTGCAATTATACAATGGGGGACTTCAATATTGATCTTCTTAAGATATAGTTGATAGAGCAACTCATATATCTTGACTTTATATATTCCCATTCTTGATACCCACCATTTATAACCAAACCAGAATAACAGTAGATACAGCGACAATTATAAGACATATACTACTAATAATGAGATCTTGTTGAATCAGCTTATTTAATTTCTGAATCACCGACATCGCCAACAATATTAGCACTGAATGAGATTTGTAAAACAATGTAAAAATGATAAAAAAACATATATAAGAGAATTTATAATAATGGCAATATTGCAACTAAAACATAAATTGTCAAATGTCAAAGTGGAACTAAATTCCTTGATAACAATAATGCCGATGATGACTTATAACACGTTTGTTAGATAATTTATAAGTTCTACGGATGAATACATTATGTTTGTACAAATCCAGAAGAGAACCAAGATCACCATGGATACTAAGGGGCTATTACGAAGCATTGACACCAAGAATAACACTATATAAACGTATCTTCAATCATTCCAAACAAGGACCTATTCAAAATTTAAAACTTTATGAAACAACATATTACATAACTTAATAAGGATCAAAGCGCAAATATGTACTTAAATTTGAATCTGCCAAGAATCATATGCACAACATGGAGATCGATTACCAAATCATTGTCATGGACGGAGACATTGTCCACAAGTAAGTTTAAGAGTGATTCTGGTAATGTCATTACTAATCCCCAGTAATCTCCATAATCTCAATAACTTTTTTGTCTGGTCAATATCGGTCCAAATCTTGCCTCAAAATACATAACACTGTAAAAACAGTATGATTATCTTCATAATCCATTATCAAGTAGTATATAATATATGAAAACAGTAGTCGAAAGGGAAAATAGTTAAGATAATTGATAAGTTTAAAATCAAAAAACAAAGTGCAGATTATGGATGAACATTGGCAACCGTGTTGTAAAAAGAAGCTCCCTGAATAGTCCTCCCACTTACCACCATGATCTTCAATTTATCAATCACCATCAGCGTAGTCCGCGAAAAACTAAAGGTTGCCGAAGTACACCAATTTATAAGAAAGATGATGCTGAACTAGTTCTCGAATTACCCGCCCACTGTGTCTTCTACTTACCGTGTTTTTCAAAATACTCGAACGATTAGTTTTTTAACAGGTGTAATAGATTTTATAGACAATCAAAAATACTAATGAAAACAGTGGTTTCCGAGCAACCTCCACATACATGGCAATTATTCACTTGGTTGACAAAATTACTAAGGCATGGCAATAGATCTACAATTGGAATATTTTGGATTTATCCAAAGCATTCGACACATTAACCATAAGATATTATTACATAAATTATAACATTATGTGTTTTCGGGATTGTTAACAAAAACACCTGGTTTACAAACTATTTAAGAATATAAAACAGTATGTGTATTATCACATGTGAATCTGAACTAAAAAATATTATTTGTGGTGACCACAAGGGTTAAATACTAGGCCCTTTGCTATTTATACTCTATATATTAACGATATTTGCAATCCTTCAACCTGTATTAGACTTCATATTGTTTGCTGACGACCACTACAATATTGTATTCGCATAAAGAATTCCAGCCAGGTTTAATTTAATGTATAGATAATTGGAGGAGAAGTAAGCATTGGTTTCAAGGCCAATACATAATCATTGAATGCAGTAAACTATTACATGGTGTTGGGTACACCGAAACTTACTATGGGGAATGAATCTTCCAATAACGACAGCGAATATATAATGAAAACGAAATTAAATATATTGGATTAATACAGATCTGAAAGGGTAAAAAATACCAAATTCTTGGTAGTATTCATAGATGAAAATCTTACTTGGAAAGGTCATATTGATAATCTATCTAAACAATTGTCAAAAACATTGGTGTCCTAAACAAACTTAAAAATTTCATACCAAGATGTATACTTATTCCTATATGTACTCTCATCTTACCTTACATTAATCATGGAATCTTGATATGGGGGATACTTTGCAAAACGTCGTTCGATAAACTAACCAAGCTTCCAAAATGGGCAGTTGAATAGGACAATATCAAATAGCCATTACAGAAGTCATACTGCACCTTATTTGCCAAGTAAGCCTTTACTTAGTAGATGTATACAAACTAGAGCTTGGTGTATCTATGTACAAATACTCTACCACCAAGTTACGAGTATATTTACAGGATTTTTTTTACAAAACGCCTCTGATATTCAATAAGATGCACGAGAAAATCACAATTACAATCTTACCAGAATAAGAAAGTTTTCATTTCAACCGATCAATCTGTGTCGAACTCAGGCCCTACCGTTGGAACAATTTGGGGCAACATCTCACAAACTCGAATCAGTAACACCACTTTCGTAATCAATTTAAACGTGAACTTATTTCCAAATACAAATACTTTTGACTTGTCCTACTTATACTGCAATTCTTCTTTTGGATGGCACTTTGAATAAGGTACAGGACATTGTTCCTATTTCTCGTGTTTGTATTGACTGATTGTCCTTGTTTTTTAGTTATGTGTTGTAACATTTACTTTTAGGGTTGACCCAGTCTGTCTCATTAGGCCTTTATTTGGGTCAACTCCTCCATATTTTTTTGTTCATGGTTAATGATATATTCTTGTCTAATTTGATGTTTTTAATGGAATAATAAAATAAAAGTTAAAATATTGAAAAAATATGGATATTTTGAGCATACGTCTTTCCTTTGCCTGTGTTCTCTTTGTAATTTCTGTTCCGGTTTTTGCCTGGATGTTTATGTTTTAACCGCATATGGTATTGTTGGTAGCACGCATTGGTCGTATACTTTTCTTTCTTCTCCGCCATTAGTAATATTCTTATTACACAGAATTTCCTTATGCTTACCAACCCAATTCCATCCACGCTTTTACCTTCTCAACCTTCTCCTGTATACTATACTATTCTCTCTTTTCAGTGTTTGGCCCAAAATACTTGAGTATTGACAAACTCTCTATTTCATGGTCTTCTATCTTGATGGTATCATCTGTTGCATAGTTAGACATATACTTTTGTTTTCCACTTGCGCATCTTCAATCCGATCTTTTACTTTTTCTATTTAGGTCATTGAGTTTGACTTTCATGTCTGCTACAGAATTGGCGATTAGAACAAAACCATCTGCAAATCGAAGGCTTGTGAGTTTTTCCCTTCTATGCTGATACTCCTTCTTCTTAGGGTAGCTTTCTGAAGGCCTCCATAGCTATTGTAAATATTTTCGTAGACAAGGTGTCTCCCTGCCTCACTCCACGGTCTACCTTTACAGTTTGCGATATGGCTTTATCTGGAAGAACTCTGAATGTTGTACTGGTGTATCTCTTCGAAAATGCATATGTATGCCTCGCTGACCCGAATTTCCTAAGCACTCTTATAGGGGACTATGGGCGTAGACCAAATACTGTATAACAAATTATGTTGTCCCGTCGGGGGGGGGGGGGGGGGGTTGGGTAGGGAATCCGAGTGTAAATTCATAATAAATTATTACAATAATATAATTAGCCCAGGAAGCTAGCAGCCATTTTGTAACACATCTCAATTACAAAAGATTTGAGTGATTAAAAAGTTGAAAGATGACAGGAACCCCTGAAACGTGATTCATATAAGTGCAGCAAATGGTACCTTAAGGGAGAGGGGCCATAGCATAGTTTGTACAAAGTGTATTTTTAAAATTGATCCAATACATGTTGAAAAATTATTAAAACATTATGTGTCTAGCAATATAAGGATTCACAAAAGGTATAGTTTGTAATATCTACAGCCTAAAGTGCAGGAGTTATAGGCTAAAAAACAGCCAAAAAATTCTATTCAAGGGTTTAATTTCATTTTACAGGGCGGCAGATTTTAAAGTGACTCCGATTGGCGATGCAAAAGTGTGCAAATTATTGGGGGAGCTCTTAGGATTAAATAATAGAATAGTTTTGAGTGTGAAACCAAGGTCATTCCCACTCATGAAGCAATGTACGCTGGCTTGCCTGTGCCCCTACATCGGTAACAAAGAATTTAGACAGTCAAAACTATTCCTTATTTTAATCTATAACTTTTTTACTCACTGTGTACATTGTACAAACAGCAAAACAATAAACCCATTGCCTATTTTTACGAATTGGTTAATTTCTACTTACCCAGTATATATTAGGGTTGTCTACTTTCTAAGCTGCCTTCGAAGGATACGAGTTATCTACGAGGAAGTCTTCAGAGGTTCAACCTACAGTGTTTATAATATCAACATAATAATGACAATGACGGCTAGAGATCATGATGATGATGATTACAATGGAGACAATGGAAACGATGGTGTGACGATGACAAGGACGACGACGACGACAGATGATGATGAGTGTGAGTAGAGAGGTGGTATTTTGTGTGTGGCCTATGGCCTAAGATCAAAGTTGTGTTGGCCAGTACATTCGTCCCTCCACAGTCTAACCCTTGTGCTGTTGGGTGCACATGTTATAGGTTGGCCACTTCCCGGGGCCACTTTGGAAGTAATTTTTTAAATCCTGTGAGGGGGAGTGGTCCTTCAGAGAAGATGTTCTCTCATCTTCTCTGGTCCGCCCTGCATGGTTGACTCTGTCCTATTTGGTTTTGCGTTTATTGTAGTTGTGGGAAGGGATGGTGTTGTGAGCATCCTCTATGATTTGATGTTTGTTCCCAATTTGATAGTGCAATAATGTGTATTGTATTTTTAGGAGTGTTATATAAGAGACAGTGTTATGACATCCTCCTCGTGTGGATGTTGTGCATTTGAGTGTGCCCCAATACAGTATTATTCTTAATCTGGCAAATAAAATGAAATGCAAAGATATGATGATGATGATGATGATGATGATTGATGATGGGTGGTGGTGGTGACGATGATGATGATGATTGATGATGATGATGATGATGCCACTTACTTGATATGTACTTGATGTTAAAGAGTTCGCTTGCAATCTGAGGATATATGTAGCAGTATCAGTAAGATCAGGGTAGTAAGCATCTTCTTCGCAAAATCTCAAAGAAATCCACCTTCCATGATGTAGGCCTCTCAAGGGATTTGCAGACGAGAACCCTACAAATATACCGATGCTAAATTTACGGTAATTGACAGTGAATGGATGCGAGACGTATGCCTGGATTAAACTTTCACCATCAAGATCCAATTCTATTCAAAAATAAATGTTAACATCTGTAAGCTGTTAATATCATATCTCGGTTCCTCTTGATAGGATTAGCCTATACATGTGGATACTTCAACAACAAAAAACTTCTTTTCTGGGTCCTGTTTGGTCAAGTAACACATATGAAGTGAGGTAAATTTATCTAAAATGCTTAATGAACAAAATACGTCTTATGACTCATTTATTCATAGTTGAACGTGTGGGCCGAGTCTCATTTTCAAGTTGTATGTTACTTGACCTATGCAACAGCAGGTCAATACATGGACAAGCGAGATACTCATTATTGGTCAGTCTGAACAGGTTAAAGATTCGCCTAATCTATTTGTTATTAGTTTGCCAATTACTCTGAATAATTTGTGTAATGAATTCGTTACAAGCAAATGTTCTGCTACTTACCGTCAATTGCTTCTTTGACCACAGGTTGCCGCCGTTAGACGTTTTATTGTGAATCAACCGCTTATCCTTGTTTGAGGGTGTGTCTAAATGTATATAGAAAGAACAAATATAGGTTATGAGAACAGGTGGTTGAGAGAGAGAGAGAGAGAGAGAGAGAGAGAGAGAGGGGGAGAGAGGGATTGGATGATGAGAGAGAGAGAAGAGACCTTTATATTGAAACTTTCAGAGGGTATGTACGGGGGATAGAATAGTCCAGATTTCAGTAAATTGACTTTTTTTCTAGTTATGATGCATCAGATTTTGAGCTGGGAGTTTCAAATTTGTTTTAAATTATACCACCCCTCTAATTTCAACAGTGTGCAGATTAAATTAAGTGCCTTTGTATACGTATTTTATTTATTTTTTTTTAAATAAGACGTCATATTTAATTAGTTAAAATACACGTGATACTATTACAAGAAATAGCGCGAAATTTAAAGTTGATGAAATTGTGAACTCAATTTCTACCGCTTTATCGCCCGAAAATTTTAAGTAACATTTTACAAAAAGACATGTACAGTATAAATGTATGTAGAGTTCGATTAAAAAATACGTGTAATTTTTCAAAAAAAATGAGATACTGGTGCAAGTATCTAGCCATTATAAGAAAACAACATAAGAACTTTCAAGAACCGTGAAAAAAAACATGAGAACATGTATACTTTCTGACAATAACTTCGAGAGTTTCAATTGAATATTGAAGAAGGGAATCAATATTTATTAAAACAAGTCAGTCAGTCGGCAGGTCACCCAAGATACTATTGTCACAGCGAAAATTGTTGGCCAGGGTCATTTTACACATGGGCTTTCACAAATATCAATAGGCAAACGACCGTGCTATGTCCACATTCCCGCACACGTCTGCAGTTGAAATCGATGAAACATTGAAAATCTTGCTCTGTTTATCAGCAGTATGAGGAATTCAATACGGGTGTAGAAGTAACCACTGTACGGCGTTATCATAGTCCGGGAACAATGGTGAACAATAGGGCCAATCAATTCAGTTGACTCTAATACGCAACATTAGTTTCAAGCTTTATTCAGTTATCGTATACTGGAGCCCCGGACTGTGCCCGGGCTCCTGCCGGACTTATATCTTGCTTTCACACTCGTGAGCTGTAAATGCAAGGTTATTTTTCGAGGGCTTCGCTTTCTTAAAAACGATAGAGTTTAATACGTTCCAAAGACTTGGTTTTGAGCACACAATTCAATTAATGATTGGGGATGCTTTAAAATTTGGTGGGATTTCTAAAACTTCAGAGACCACGCTCTTTCAAAACTTTAAATTCATCGCTTTTAATTCGTGTTTTTTAACCCCCAAACAAACAAACAAAACCCCAAATACACAAACACACAAAAAAACTAAAAAATTAAAAAAAAATGGTTAAAATCAAAAATTTTGTATTTTTGTTAGATATTTTTGAGCTGATTAATATAAAGTAAGTGTATTGTATATCACATTAAAGGGAAAAGACCAGGGCTTTCCAGGATTTTTGTTTCATCTCGTTTGCTTGTGTTTTAATCGAGAGAATAACTAAAGTTTATGCGGACACAAAATCGAGTTGTGCCACTTTCTGGTTGAGTGAAAACGGTTGAAGGTTGTGTGGTTGAATGAAAGGAGTTAGTTAAAAATAAGTTATTCAAATTTGAAAGATATGAAATTCTTAAATCTGGATATTATTAAAGTCATAAAGAAACTCCAAACAGATACGAAAAACGTTGCGAACGAAATGGTGGAAGTTAATGATCAATAAGTTCTGTGCTTTAAGATAAAGTGAAATTAAACATTCGACATACTGTTGTTTGTTAAGAGAACCATGAGCGTACAACAATCTGGACATGCTGGAGGAGAGAGTTTTTATGGTCTTGAAGTATCATGAAACGCAAATTCCACTACCAACACCGTGATACTTAGCTTCCAAAATTCATTTTTTATTGACTTCAAACAATTAGTAAATGCACAAAGATAGTCCAATATTTTTAAACCATTTCTTTGATTTGGGGTGTTTATTTGGTGCAATTACATTCCTTCTAGCACGATTTTAAACAGATACCAATTTTGTAATGAATCAAAAGTCATTTCATTGACGGTAATAAATATTGGAGTTTATATTTATGAAAAGAAGAATGTATCATTGTATGCTTTGTTTGATATTAAACTTGTGTCGATAAAACTAGACTTTTTTTCCAAATTTGTTTACTTTAATCTGTGTTTTGTTTCTTTTGTCAAGTTGCAATCTTTGTGAGCTTCAAGACAGCATGGATTAACTGCGCGAAACAACTTTGCCCATGCATAAAAGTGGCACAAAGCGATTTTGTGTATCGCAACTACATTTGATATAATCTCTAGATTGACAAAGCAATAAGAGAATGAAACAAACCCAACCATTGGAAAGCCGGTCTTTGTTCTTTTAATAGTATGCCCTATAAGAAGGACTATTTTGCAATTTCATATTTAAAAAAAACCATTTTTTTCTGATTGTACCCTTTTTTTGAGACATGCTGTATTTAGTACATTCCTCAACAATAATACATTTTTTAATAATGAATTCAGGTATTTTAAACCTTGAAAAATCAGGAATATTTTCACTGTGTTTTTTTTTCCACCAGCTATTGATGTCGCGCGATTCCATTGCCTTCTCATGTACAGAAAATAACGCATGTTTGGCGTGACCTGATTGAACTGCAGTAGTAATGCACAAACCGGGGCAGGTTCATGTCATGTTTTCTTCGAGGGTCCTGCTACTTCCTGGTACCAGTACTACCTGTCCCAGGAACCCTCGGTTGTCGGCGGCTAAACCGTCACCCCACGGGTTTCTAAGGACGTCCGATGAGGAGGTAAAATCTTTTTACCCTGGTATAACTAAAAAAGAAGTCTACCTACATGGTCGTCCGGTTATGGAGAGCTCCGGCGGGGCATGCATTCACATTGACCGTTCAGGAAGGCAAATCACGGGTCAATTATCTTTTGCTGAAAAATCCTCACACAGCAGTTATTGCTGTGAATGTGAGGTGAATCCGGCCACCTCGAGAGCGGGGACAAAAACGATTTAAAACTTGGTTTTACTACAATGCTAATAATACTCTATACTACTTGTATCATTGTGTTTTATTCCGGAATAAAGCACATGATAAACATATAGGCATCAAAATATAACGCATTTGCCCAATTTGTGTATGAAATTATGGTAAACGTTTCATAATAAGTCCCAGGATCAAATGAGGTCTTGATTTCGTCGTGCGCTGTATGATTTTGTGCAGTAGCGCTTGACAGAATACATGTAATACCCTTTGCATCAATGGACTTCTAATGAAACGTCTCCCGAAATTTTTATCCCAACCGAGTTTTTTTTCTGGGATACCCTGTATTTGGCACACTCACATAACGTAGAAATGCTTCCTTTCTGACTTGGTAAATGGAATCCTTTGTATGTATTTGTCCACCACTGGGTACCCGGCTTGCCTTTTTATTTGTAACAAACTCATTTAAACCAGGTATATGAATCTATTATCTGAGAAGAAAAAATAATCAAAGCCATTAACAACAATCTTGGCCCTACAAACATTATATTCGGCATATCAATATATAAATTGTGGAGGATCGTAAAGAGTATAAATGAGGAATAGTCCTTGGTAAACACCGGCGCGTCACGTTCGAGCCTAGTGTTTTTTAATCCGTTTAAATACGCACTCTATCTATCGGCCCTCGTGAAGGTGACTTAGTATGGCAAAATTTCACCTTATGCATGTATTTTCTTTGTTTAGATAAGTTTGTTCTGAGGTCCGAGATCTGGCTTTGGACACTTTGGCGGGATAAACCTTTTTTTGTGAGCGCTCAGTGATTTATGGAGGGAACACTATTGTTTATGTCCACAGCCCTCAGGAATATCCATCATTGGCCTTCTTCAGAAGTTGTTTGACTTCTGTCTTAGGCATTGGTAAGACTGATTTCGATAGGTTGTACATCAGCTGTGCGAAAGTTCAGATTCTCAGTTGCGAAGTTTTTTTTCTATTGGCCGCTCGTACGTAGTGCCCGACCTGTAGAATTGCTTTCCAGTGTTGGTCATGGGCACCATGTTTGTTCTTCCGCCTTTTGGTCATAGTTAACCATTGAGGATGTGGAACGTGACGATGATGAAGATAATTGGCAGAGTCCAAGAGTGGTCTTGCGCCACAGCTTCAGATTGGCAGGGGATAGAATTTGATCATGAATTGCGTTGATGTGCAAAGACAGCAGCTCTGGCGTCCAGACATACAAAAGTTTCTTCCAGGAGGTGTCGACCTGCATGGCAGACTCCCAGTTCAACCAATGCCCTTGTTTCGCACATCCGTAGAGGTAGACCAACATGTCTTCCTCATCTACATCTTTTATTAGTCCGGTGAGGCATTTGCTTTGTTCTTGATGACTCATGTCTTTGATCAGCCTTTGGTTTTTTGTACCCAAGACCGGCTCTATAAGCCTTCTATACGTCTGACCTCTAGCCATTTCATTTACAATTAGATGCCGTTCTTTATACCATTCCATCCGGCTTTCGTCTTTTTACTTTCCATGCATTTCTGCAAGAACTGCTATGAAGTAGGAACACACAATATGCAGCTGCGGTTTTCTAGGACGATGTTAAGTTTAATTTTCCCCAGAGTAACGATGCACATGAACATTGAAAAGTGGTGATCTCGGCCGGGTTCGGACCTCCTAACTGATACTAGACACGAGTTCCCTACCCACTAAACCCAAGGGGATGAGTGAATATTCGAAGGATATAGATAAATCTAAACTCCTCAAGAAAAGTTTGAACATATTTAAATAGAATGTGCCAAATTGATCATTGTGCCAATCCTATCGATTCTGTTGCTATAGGATGAATCAGTGAATGGATGAATGAATGGGTTGCTTTCTGCATTACAATTTATTGAATAAGACTTAGTGTGAGGACGAGGTGGCCGAGCTGTCTAATAGGCGCTGAACCGTCGGCAGAGTATAAGATTGATCGAGTGGCCCTGGTTCGAGCCCCGTGAGAGTCGGGTTACTTGGTCATACTCAATAGTTCCTATAAGGTTGGAAATTGCATAATTGCGCAGCATTGTGATTATGGAATTTCTCCTCGCTCCCACCCATTGCGTAAAAAGTGCAGGTGTATGCAATGGGTGTCCGGCGCCTCATGGTTCGGAGAGTCATGTAAAGCTGTTGGTCCCGTGTATCAGGGGAGTCATTCCTGAATACGTAAAAAGTTGCAAACCTTATCGAAAAGAGTAGGGCACCATCCGTGTCTGTTACCTGCACACATTACTCCAGGTACCAGGGTCCCTTCCAACCCGCATAGGCCAGTGTGGAAGGGTAGGCCGAAATCCAGCATGGAGATATGATGAGGCCTTCGTCCAACAGTGGACGGACATAGGCGAATGATGATGACAGGATTTACGGTTCTACAGTGGCTCAAAATGGATAAATTAATCTTTCTTGTGGTCACTTCTTCAAACCAAGCATCATCAGTGGTCAGATTATCTGCTTCTTTGATAGGGCTCGCGTTATAGTTAAAACTTTGAAGATGGTGTCCGAATAAAGCGGTAAGTTGGAGAGAATAGGCCCAAAGTATTAGATCCAAACTTAAAAAAGTTCCGTGAAGGTGTGTGAACTGAAACATGCAAGTAAAGGACCAGACCACGAATGAGGAACTCCCGGAGTGGACTTCACAGGAAAGGACCACAGCCCGGTTAGCCCTAGAATAGAAGATCGATTCATATTTTTTCAGCGTTCGAAACCGTAGATGTTCTGCCCACACATCTACCAGGCGACATTCAAGACGATATGGCAGAAGGGTCTTTGGTTACGGAATCCGAAACAGGCTTTATGGAGCCCACTTTGAGCTCAAAAAGGTGTAAAAGAAACCAAAATGACGGCTTTCGCGTTGGACTGGCTCGGCTAAGTTTTTGTCGACAATTTCGGCAACCAGATAATAGAAACTTGAATGGGTGGCGCACGCAATTTTTGTTTAGTGATGAGTCAATGCCTTTTATAAGAAGTTGGGATCGCCGAGTAGTAAGATTGGAGAATACGGGAGAACGCTCGCGGATTGCTGTATTGACAGTAACTCAGGAGTGGTCTGTGTGAGTGCAGCGTAATAGTCTGAGGTGTGTGTGTGTGGGGGGGGGGGGGGGGGGTGGTTCTTTGTCAATGGCAGGCAAGACCAGAATCGGTGACGTTTGTGATGACCTTTGATGGAAACAGTAATGCAACGAACTATCGGGATGTTAGGCCTTGAGTGCGTTGCAGTCAATAATAATAAATAATATATTTTTTGTTTGTTCATGTTTGATGTTTGGATTAAATTGAATCAAAAATTGTTCTTCCACATGCCCGTGTGGATACATTTAAGAAAATACAAGAAGCATATCTTACAATTAAAAAATGTTAAATGAAGCATTTAGCTTACAGCCAAAATAATACACAGAACTTAATTCCATAATAGGATACCACACGACACACCACACATACACCACCCACACGCAAACACACACACACAAACACACACATCTTACGAACATACATCCATACAGCCATTCATCCACAGGAAGGCACACCCACATAGACCCTCCCTCGGGTCCACGGTGATGAAAACACTAAGCGACTGAAATTTACACTAGACCTCAACCCATATCCGGCGGGCTAGTCCCTACCTAGTGTTAATCCAGGAGCCCTGTTGCAATTTGGACAAGTTGGTGGCAGGGCTGTGGGCCGGGGTAAGCTGAAAAGTCATCTAGTTTTTAGTTAGCCCCGAGTCTAGCATCTCTTTTAACCAAGTGCCTCTAAACCCAGCGGCAGAGCCGAGGACTGGGGTACCAGTCTACACCCACACACACAATAAATACATACGCACACACACGCAAGACATATAGGCCTCTCTTGACAAAGTCCACAGGCCCCCTATCAAACATACATCACACATTACACACACAACGCACTCACGCACGTCTTTGACAAAGCAACCACAGGGCCCTACCCACATACACTATACCTATACATACACATCGATCGAAAGCACGTGCACACACTCACACAAGTACACAATCACGAACATCACACACATGTATAAGTACACACACGCTCGTCCATATTCACCAACCGCCATACTTCCACAGTGACACATGCAATTAGAAGTAAAATGCAGAATTCCGTTCTGGACAATATTGGCCCTCCTCTAATGACCCGTTCGCCCACAGGGCCAGAATACAGCAATTACTACCTTGAGAAGATGCAATGGCCAGATATCCTGAATAAACCGCACCTGAAACTTCTCTGGGATACATTGGTCGGGCTTGGTCACGCTGCGCGTGCTGGGAAAACGGACGCAATCACACGACTGGCGATGGTTCCTTATTGAGGAATGGTATAGCCCACATCACGGAGCCGTATATGTTTTGTCATAAAAACAGTGTTGTATTTGGGAGTTAAGACACGCCCAAAAAAAAAAATGTCACAAAATTGTATGTTTATGTTTTAAACCTTTAAGTATTCAATACATCGGAAAAACTAATATGCAAACAGCAATTCTTAACGTAAAGCTGGTGTGATCGTGCCTTTTCTTTTGCGGTGGGAACTCGCTGGAATGACTGTTACCTACCAACATACTGGTGTTGATGTTGTATCTGCCTTTAAAAGTCTCTTAAGTCACATTTTTTTCTTAGATCTTAGTGTGTGCTTGCCTTGTTCCTCTTCTGTCAACGTCTGCCTTCATTGTTAAGGCGCTCTATAAGTCTATATTATTATTATTGGTTAACCATCTACACCACCTTTGTAATATGCGTATATCCCTTACCTTTGTCTGTTTGGAAAATTTGAACATCCATTTTCTTGTATAATCACTGACGACAGATTCAGCTACATATCCATGATTCTCAAATACCTTTTTACTTAACGCAATGTGTACCAATAGTTGACACACGTCTTTTAAAACACGTTGGTTCTGAAAATATCTAAGAAATTGAACAATTGGTTTTGCTAAGTATAAGAGCTTTAGTGTAGTTAGTCATCCTTTTAAAATAATGCAGTTTCAAGATAATTGCCATAATGCTAGATGCTATGTATTGGGTTGGACGGATTGTTTAAACCGAGATACTACAGGTACGAGGATGTTAACCTTCCGCAAGAAGAGACCCATTCTTTCTTTGTTCCAATAAGTCTGTCCATTGGATATACTCAATAAAGCCCCACTGCCAGTCGGTAGAGAGCGAGTGATTTGACGGCTCGTGAGCATGTGTAGCACTTTTATCTTGGGTCAAAATACGGTAATTGGTATTCTAGGGGGCAAAGAAAGAAAATTGTCAAAGTTATGTTAAACGTTGGAACAAATTTTCAGGCAGACAATTGATTCCGATATCATGCAACAGTCACCGGGACTTTCGAAATCCCTACGATATCATACTACCGTGTTGTTATTAGTTGATATATTTTAATATTATATTATATTATAATATATATATATTATATATATATATTCTCCCCATGAATTTTCATTTTACAGTGGCAGCCACTAAACCAAACCCAGGTTGTTTTTAATATTTTAAAGAGGTCGCGCTGACAGATTCCTGATTCTATACTTTATTTACAGCTTCAATGGGTTAAACACAACAAAAACACAGATGTTTTGAAGGACTGAGATTAATAATCAACAAATAATCAATAAATCACTAGTGTATTGGCAAAGCAACAGCAAAACACACAGATAGTATGTCCACGGACCGACGAGAGGTGTGAAAATAAGGGCATGGTTTTATTAATGAAAATAAAAATGACTAAATATACAAAAAGGCACCAAAAAGGCGTTTCAGATTCGTTTCAATGCAACTTTCACTTTTAGTTTTCACACCATTTATTGATTTTGACAAGGCAATTTGAACATTGCACAATCACTTACTTTGTTAAATTTCCTGTAAAATATATAGTTTTACTTTATTGCACAACAAGTTCCATTTTAAAATTAATCCTGCTGACCGAAGATTTGGTTAGATCCACCAGCCAGGTCCGCAGGACTGCTGGTGACGATAAAAACCAACTTCAAGGCCAACAGGAATAATTATTTTTTAATATTATTTTTTAAACACCTAAAACAATTGGCCACAATAAAAATTCACAGAAATAATCAACAAACAAGCAAACTCAATGTTGGCTAAACTCATTCTCGAAAAGAAACTGCAAATCCTAGATCATCTGCACAGCGACAATTACGAACATCAAGATCGTCAGGACCCGACTCCATTAGTTTAATGCTAAACTTAACCCGAAATTATAATCCTTAATACCTTATTTGAAACTTAACGGGAGTACATCGATGCCAGGCCCAATTGCACAAACGCCGTCAAAATGGTCACAATCGGCAGTTGTGCATGCAAACCTGACATTCACTGAAATATTCAATACAAATCTTAAATGAGAATCTTTGCAAAACTGCAACTATGGGCGGGGCTTTATTGACCATGAGGGCACAGCCACCCATATTGCCCAATAATTTTAGGCACAACATAATTTATAACAATTGCAATAATGAGCGGGACTTTATATACAGACGCCGCCCAGCCACTAATGATGGCCAGACCAAACAATACGAACGAGTTAAATATTCAACAACATTGTGCCGGTAGGCCCTACATTTTGAAGGCCAAAATTGAAGCTTTGCAAAGCTGCACACTGACAAGTGAAACTTCTGCTACGTACCTGTCTATGCGACTGACAGACAAATAGACTATTGCGTGCTACTTCCAAATGATGCAAAACAATTGTGTTCAGTAGGCCTACATTTGACGGCAAAAATTATGGCATTCTTTGCAAAAGCTGCGCACTGAAAAGTGAAACTTCTGCTACATCTGTCTACGCGACTAACAGACAAATATAGAACAATGGCGTGCTAGCATCAAATGAGGCAACACAAAATTAAATACCCAGCTGCAAAATTCCACACATGAATCCAAGCAATGTTCTTGAAACTTAGAACCCTGCTGGATGCCACAAATCCAAAAAGAGCAAAGCTTTCAATTTAAACCCCCCTCAAATTTTAACCCTAGGGCATTTGTAGTAAATATCGTCACCGTAAACTCCGGTCGGAGCGTGTTATGCGTCCAAATAACTTAAATCAAAATGCGCCGTTTTTCCTAATATTAACAAAAACATAAAACCCAACGGACCTTCCAACTGCCACAGGCCTCGAAAGGGTTACCGCGGAGGAGCTCAGTGGCTCCTCTTAAGAACTCAGCAGCTAGAAATTCTATTCTAGGCCAATTGTACAGGCCCAATAATATCAAGATCACTAACGCCCTCAATGAAAGGTTGGGAAGTTCCTGCCAAAACTCCCAGGCGTGCACCGAACTATACTACAAGAAGCCTGAGCGCACAGCAACCTCTTGCAGTATTAAATTTTAAACATTTTTTTAAAGGCTCCCATACACTGTGCAATGGACCTTTTTAAAGGGAATTTAAAGAGCTCGGATAATTTATTACAAAATTGCCAAAACAGTACGTCAAAATGAACATGCAATTATGTGAAACTAAACCCATGAAACATTTTACTTAGAAAAATAAACAAAAAATACCATCCCATACTAAAAATATATGAAAACACCACCCGAAAATATATGAATTCAATGCACAAGTTCCACAAAACAACATTTACCCCTAATGCTTGCAAATGTCACAGGCAAGTTTTTTTTTTTTTTTTTTTTTTTTTTAACTACAAAACCAAAGATCTGACCTTTGTCTGAGAAAACATGGTCAGAGCAGAGTTATAGTTGTGGTTATTATGGATGAAAAAAATACAATGAACATGCGCATGAACTTTATAATCAGCCCTTTTAGGCCTGGCACATGTATTTATTGCATGTTGTGACTTACTAAACCATGTCAAGATAGTTCGGGTACTTGACGAGTATATTATGTTGCCCATACTATATTTAACCCTAACCATACATTGGACTTCTGTTATCAGTCATGGTAGACCTGGGTTCCTGGGCTGAATAAGGCGTGACAAATGACCAAAAAGCGTGGGTATTACAAATAAATTAAATCCTAATACTGTATTTTGACAAACATGGGGAGATGAATGCAGTATTCTGCCACCACCATCACCAAAAATGCAAGTTCATCGCCCAAGAAGCCGAATCACAGGGTTGTGCACAACACTAAATCTTTCACAAAAAGAGCCAACTGGCTAAATGCCCACACAGCTGGACCTCACTCATGTTTGTCACTACCGTATCCAAACATCAAATAACAGTACATATTTCGCCACAAATAATCAAAAATCACTTTGCAAAAGTTCATGGCAGCAAAATGTTCAAACAAAACCTATTCAAAATCAAAACAACCTAGATTTTAATCCTAACTTACTTTAAATGTACTAAATACCTAATTTAATGGAGGCTTTGGGTCAAATATTGACAACTGGCAAATGTCCCGGAAGGGTGAAATTACAAAATTAACAAAAATTAGCCACCACATAAAATCACATTACAGATAACTTACAGCCTTCTCACTTTACATATGCAATCTCTCCTTCACATCAAAACGTGGTGAAAACATCCCCCATAATAGTCAATAAAATTTGCCCACAACACATACATCAGAGCACATCGCTTCTCTTTCAGACTCCAGTCACCACATCCAGGCCAGTCCCACATAACACACACAACACCAAAGGAAACAAATACAAAAAGATCCCAATCACAATAGAGAGAAGTAGCAGAGGCAGAGTAGTAAGGGATAGAAGCTAAACAAAGAAATCCACAGATGCCCAAACAAAAGGAAGAATACCAGGGCCAGAGGAAAAGTTTTAGAGCAGTAAAAGAAGCATACAATAGATAGAGTGACTGGACCTTCAATTTTAAATATAATAAATTTCGCGAAAATACCAATTTTTTTTTTATGGCCCAGTACAAAATGTAGCTTATTTAATGCAAGCCTTGATGTATTTGCAATTTCATCAAAATAACTTCTAAAAAAATATAAAAAGCACAAGGTCACTTACCCTTTTTTTTTTTTGAAGATAATCTTCCTCTATTGGGGAATACTATCTCTTTAAAGTTACAATACAGGATTCTGTCCAGGTTTGTAGTTACACATGGAAGAGAAACACTTCCGGTGACTTAGTTGCTTGCATAGAACAGCCCTAAATAGACCAACATTCAATAGCTGAACCCACAGAACAGTTGCTGCTAACAGTGTGACAAACTTGGTCGTGTTGAAACACCTTTCCGCAGCTTCATGCATCTGATTTTTAACGGAAGAATGATAGATTGGTTCAAATGAATATATTGGGACGACCTTTTTGGTAAATAGTGTTCCTTATTTTAATCGTATTGAACCCACTAATAAGTTTGCATCTTTTTATGAAATCGGAGTGCAGTAGTAGAGTAGAGTAGTAGTAAAGTAGAGTACAGTAGTAAGTAGTAGTTAGTAGTAGTAACTTTAAATGGTCCATGTACAACTGACAAATTGACCCTTTATGATTTTGGTGGTTTTAGCTGTAACTGCAAGATCTTAGGACGCTGTAGAATAATACAAATTATAGAACACAGAAAAATATTTGCTCTCATTTGGATTGGTGGATACTGTATCATGTGACATAAAATATGAGGACTAGTTCCACAAAAATTTCACAGGAGGGAAAAAAGTCCCTAAAAAGTTACTATTCCCCCATAACGGGAAATAGTTCATGGGAACTCTTTCCGCATTGGATCTTGACTAGGCTTGAGTTGCCGGTGGCAGCTGATCTAGACGAGACTGTGGAAGATTTTAAAATGACAGAAATATTTTTAGATGTTACTAAAACAAATATTGACATTTGTACTTATATTCGTGAAAAGGCTGCAAATCCCTCACCTCGGTGACGGAGAACGTGGGCCACTATTTTCCCTCGACTTCGGTCTAGGGAAAAATAGTAGGCTCACGGTCTCCAGTCACTGAGGGGAGTTATTTGCACTATCCCTCATGAACAGTCAATATCTGTATCCTTATTACACTTGGAAACCGTCTTCTTTATTATTATGTGGAGACTTTTCAACATAAATGGTAGGGCGGGAGCGAGCAGACATTTGTAACACTTCTCGAGTACAAAGGTTGTGAGTGATTAAAATATGTAGATAACGTAATTAAGTGCTGCACAAAGTGTCTTAAAGGCCGACTCAGAGCTTTCCGTTGAAGGCGCACTCATTTTTAAAACAAATAGGTTTTGTGCACAGACATACTGCTTGTCCATATACTAATCAATGTGTGAAATAGCCAAGTGCAGTTATTGTCCACAGCAAAAAAGGCCAACGACCTTTTAGATCACCCAACCAGATCATTATGACATCAATCTATTTCAAACTTTGACCTATACAAATTGCTTTCCCCAACATAAGTCGGTCCACACGTCGTAGTTAGTACCGGTATTAACTAAGTCCGACGGAATTAAAAAAAAAAAAACAAATCCACTAATTCCCTTCACGCCCTATTGTACCCATTGTAATCGTCTCCACAGCGGTCGTCAGAATCAGGTCGAAAATAGTCACCTTAATACAGGACCTAAAATTGATCGGTTAGTGTTGGATATAAATTTGCCGGTGGACGCGCGTCGGGGTTAACTCTCTCGGACCTAACTTGGCTTAAGTCCGACGATTTAATGCGAGAAGGAGCAGGGCTAAGTCCGGTCGTAACTTAAATACCGGTATTAAGGAAAAGACGTGTGGAGCGCGTTCGATCGGAAAACTAACTGTTTGGCCATTTCGTGTTTTCTGAAGTAAAAACACGGAACGCAGTGTGGTGTTAGTAGGGGTGGGCGAAGTGAGAGGAATGTGGGCGACTCTGGCCCTTGGAAAAAAGGGGGAGACATTTTGAGGCAAGGAATAGAGAAGAAATAAGAACAAGGCGGGGGGGCAAGGAAAAGGGAGGAAGAGGAAAGAGAAGAGGTGAGCAAGGGAGAATTGGGTGCTGTGTGTTATGATTTACAGAAAAGCACGAGGCTACACCGTCTCATTTTGCAACTCAAAGAAATAAGTCAGCCGGGCAAGAGCGAAGCGACGTAGGCCTTACATTAACCCGTTCCAAATCTACATTATGCTTCCAAATATCATGATACGCCACTGAGTCGGGGGAAAAGTAAATCTTGCCACATCCATTACAAGGGAGACATGGGGGCCGAGACATATAAAGTCTTGCCCAAACTTGAAATAGAGGTCAATTACGCGTTTTACGCCCTGATGGAAAGCCAGCTCGTCAGTCTGCATGTTTCGAACACTGACATCTATACAGGGATACCCGTCTCGCACGTAATTGAAGAGTCGGCGACTGAAACAACCCGGAACTTCCCAGCGCCCATTTTGTGGCGGCAAGACATATGAGAGGTTCACCGTAAACTGAGTCAATAACAAAATCAATGGAAACTTGTGAAATATTTCTTGGAGTTGAAATAATAAATATAATATTTTATTAAAAATTGTGTGGTGGTAGTAGCATGCGGACCAAAATAAGTCACAGTCAGTGACTGAGTATAATTCAGCCATTGGCGGCCCCCGCGATTATATATAGTACACCTGGAATGCTGGTATTAAATTACTGTGTAGCATATTAGATGCAAATTGTGCAGTTAGTTATAACAAATATTATTGAGTGAGGGGTTGTTGAAACAATAAAAATGTCGCAAAAAGATAAAAATGTGTTATAATTATGTGGGAATATTTACAGGAATAAAGGGCCTTTTTTAACAAATATAAGCATTTTTACGTATTTAGGCAAACATAATCTTCATGTTGACAGTGAGAATCTGGTGTCAGCATTGCAGTTTAGTGAAGGTGGACAGACAAAGAAAAAGAAAAATAAAAAGAGGAAGACAAGGGACCAGAAGAGAAAGATTGAGCAAGAAAACTCATAAACGAAAAAAACTATAGAACAAAATCAAAGGTAAAAGACACACTTGGCTAAAATCTACCCTACCATCTACGTCACCGACACTTCAACTAGTCAATTTTTCACGTACACGTAAACCCTCCCCTACGCCGATATATAGTACAGGTAACATAAAAGAACAGAAAAGACCCAAGTCACCTGTCTCTTCCCATCTCCCTCCCTTCCGATTCCTCTTTTCCCCTTTACCCCTCTTCCCTTTCCTTTTCCCCTTCCTTTCTGTGTTATTTTATTATTTAATACAATAATAAAGGTAAGTTGGATTTGATTCCTTATCCATCATTAATTCGTGCTTAGAATTCATTCAAGCGTTTAATTATATTGCATGTCTTATGTTATAACATGCTCTGCTACTGTTCACTGTAGTTATTATTATTTCACATTTCCTACAGTTTGTTGAGTGCATTGTCAGAAAAGTTCTCCTTATTTCAGTTATTCTGAGGTGATTTTTGGCATATGTTATGCACGCTTTGAGGTTCCATTCCCCGCATCATTCCCCCTCCATAAACCTTCACAGGCGCCAAGAGCGCATTTCCCCTTCCACAAGTCCCACCTACCCAGATTTCAAAGGGGAAGATAAAAGCACAAGGAAAAAGGAGAAGAAAGAGAAAAGAGGACACGGACAACGGGACCGGATAAGAAGCGCCCGATAAAGTGTACCATTCCCCCCACCATTTCACCCTACCCGCCCCGCGCATACCCTCCCATGCCCCTTCCGCTCCCGTTACACCACTCCCAATTACACGATCCTCCTACCCGTCACTCTCTCTTCCAGTCTCTTGTTCTCCGTCACCCCTGGGCCATTAATTACCATTTACACTGGGTCTGGTTTAGGTTCCCGTGCCATGAGTAACACATATTTCACCAGTTTCTTTCAAGTTTAATCATTTTATTCTAACCTTCTTGGTTGAAAGTTTATATTAACTCCGAAGCCAGTTGCCATGGATCACATACGGTCAGCTAGTACCGGTATTAGCTTATAGGACTTAAAGTTAGTCGGATCTAAGTTGATAATACGTTAAAATACGCGTCACCGACCAAATTTAAGTCCGATGAGGATAGTAATACCGACAGGTTTTAAATCCGATCAGTGCGCGTCCACCCGGCAAACTTTAAGTCCGACGTTTATACCGAACCCATACGACCAGAGCGTAATACCGGTATAAGGAATGAGTCCCGAACCGTGTGACACCACTTTACAGGGCATCACCCAATCAATGATCAATAATGTGCTAGGGATGGACTGATTCCCACTCCACTGAGTACAATGCACACTGTACTTTTTGGGCTGTGTGGGGCTAATAGGAAGGGGTGTTTTAGGAGGCAGGGTCGCATTTTCTAAGTGACACCTGTCAATCAAATTTGGACACCAATTAGAATAAAACTGATCTGGGTCTATAGACTGGTACGAGCACGTGCGTTGGAAATGGTTTTCGATATACAGCGCCGTGAACAGCCCTCTATCTGCGCCCTCCTAACGGGTGAAGTTTGCCATAGACATAACCTGGCAAACTTAGGAGTAGTTTCTGGCTTATTACTTCTCAAAAACATGGCCTGGTTGCACATTTTATACTCCTTTGGATTGAATTCACAAATATTTTAACTTATAATATTTTCCAAAAGATATGCTGGTACGAACAAATTGGTTTTAATACTTTTCCCGTTAGCGGAGTAAAATAGCGCATGCCCCTATCTGTTAACGTATGGCTCATTTGCCAGAGGTCACGGGGCCAATTGAGTGCAGTGTGTGGACGGTTGTATAGGGAAAAAGGACAATAAATGCAAGATGCTAAGCCTCAAATCTAAGCTCCTTCATAAGAAAGCACGACTTTGTTACGAAATTCCCGGTGGTGAAAGCAGAATAGTCCAAGCTGGGAGCCAACAATGAAAAAATGTGCGTGAAGAGTCAATTATGATTTATACGATTGCCCCTATTGTTCACCATTGCTTCCCGGACTCTGAGTACGCCGGACGATAATACTTCTACACTGCACCGGATTTCCGGATTTTTGTTATACACTGTGATCTGTGAGCTCCTAGGCACTGGTTATACTGTGATTAAATGTTCAACTTTATGCTTGATTATGCATTGAAACGGAAAATCCGATTCGGCTCTAACTTTAGAAATTACATTTTAGGTGACTATCGTTTATAGTGCTAGGTGCTATTCTTATTAACAAACAAACAATTATATTTCGAAATCTCTGAATCAGCCTTAAGATGGGACAATTTTTTAAAATGGATCCAGTCATGTTGAAAACTTGGCATCTCACATCTTGTATCAGACGTTAAGGCTATGGGAAGCTAAAGGTGCCACCCCTTGTCAAGGTGACTAGATAATTTTTTCTTGACATGAGGACATATAATCCCAATTTTGTAACATTTTTTGTAATTGAATGTTACATGGTGAGATCGCATATCGTACCATGAAGACATCACCTTTTAGGAGTCAACTTGGAAGATAGTCTATCTCACCATGACAACAACATATTTTATTAAGTGGATTTGGCAAGATACTTTATCATCACAATGAAAACGACATCATATTAGGAATTCAACTTGGCATTATAATTTATCTCAACCATGACGATATTTAATTTTCGGAAGTCAACTTGAGAGATAGATTATCTCACCATGGCGTCATCTTGATTGCGTTTACATTTTACAAGAGCAGAGTTAATTAGACACCGTTAGTTGGGAACACGTGCGACGCAAACTTTTTTTACGTATGAACGTCATTCTTGACGAATTTCTGTGACGTAATTAATATACACATTCTGATCGCATCAAGTCCACTTCAAAAGACAAGGCAAAAAATCCTGCTTGACGCGGCACTTTCGAGACGGTGAATCTTGTCCATCAGCAAACGGCAATAATTGTGACGTCACCGATTTAGGCCATGCAATCAATCAAAGTTTTACGCATAGACGTCAAGCGTGCATAGAGCAGACGGCGACAAACAAAACGCGAACATGTAAGGCCAATTACAAAAAATATACTAGTTCTCGTCCTGGCGCGCATGCGTTTTGGCTGTCGCGCCACACAAAAAGTTTTTTTTCTTTTTATTTAATTTTCTGTTTTTTTCTCGAAAATTCATCGAAATCGGAGTAAATTCATTCACATTTTAGTTCGCTAAATTGTTCTCTTATGCAGTCTATTTATGCGTACGTCAGCACATGTAGAGTCTATGAGGCCTGCGATAAAATTTATGAATATTGAAATCTCCCTTGTGGACTTCTTCTCTTTAACAGTCGGTATTTTATTTGAATTAATTTTAGCAGTATTATGCGTACGTCAGCACAGGTGGAGTCTATGAGGCCTGTGATAAACTGTGATAAAAGTCTATGAATATTGAATCCTCCCTTGTGAACGTACTCTTCTTTCACATGTCGGTATTTTATTTATTAATTACAGTTATTTATGCGTACGTCAGCACAAGTAGGAGTCTATGACGCCTGTGATAAAAGTATAGAATATTGAAATTCCTGGTGGAAACGTACTCTCTTTCTTACATTCGATATATTTTATTAATTTAGCCCCGTGTATCGCCAATTAAACGTTGCATCAAAATAAAAATAACGAATGGAACTAACGACAAATATCAATGTACTTCCGGTTTCTGAGAGCCGCCATTTTTGAAATACAGCTGTCTTTAAAGAAACGGGAAAATACCACGGAAATCGCGTTCAATCACTGTCATCGGCGTGAAAAGGCCATTATCTTCTTCCGATCTAGACCAAAAATTAATCGTTTGAGGCTAAAACCACAGATTGTTTAGATTTTCGCAAGTACAACCGCGACTAAGTACGTAGAAGGATGGTTTTCGTGGGGGGTGCATACGAGTGCCGAATGGAATTCATTCAGAGTTTCTGAAAACAATACTATGGACGTACACGTTACCGGATGCAGATCAGACTTTGAGGACCTTTTCCAATGACTTTGCGAGCGGAGATTTTGAAAGCAAATCTCCAATTGATGACAAGTACCAATAAATAGTACAGTGACAGTCAGAAATGTCAGCACTCTTTGTTTGACGCCAATCAGTAATATCAAAAATACATTTGTGTACTGCAACTCTGAACCGCACTAAAAGATAGACCACACTAAATTTTAAATGTAGAAACACAATTTGTTTCTGTTAAGATGTTTATACCTGAAAGAAAGAAGGGAGACAAATTAAAACATGACTGTACATGTATGCAAAATTTCTTCTTTAACTTTGCTAATTTGTGTTTAATTTATTAAGGGCACTTGTTCAAGGTTTAAAAGTTAGTAGAATTGCCTTTTGGAAGCAAAAAACATAACTGTGATGTCTGAAGAAAAAGTAAGTCAAATTTTGGGTCATGGGAAGCTTTGTTGCCTTTGGAAAGGACCATCCGCCATCTTAGATCAGGCAATTGAAAATAAAAAAAGAAAAAAAAACTGCCCTCCTCCTCCTTTTTTCAAAACGTTGAGGGGACGAGAAACACGGTTGTTTTTTTTACTGGCCTAAGTAGTTCCTCAAATCGTATTCAATCAAGGGAAATGATAACAAAACCCCACCCCCCCCCACATTGCATTATTTCCGATTGGGGAAAACAAGAATCAGTTAACATCAACATTTTTGCGGAGGTATGTTAAGACGGGGATTCAGACGGGATTTGTAAAATAAAAAATGTGGTCAGGAGGAACCGCGTAGTCTTAGCCTAGCTGGCCTGTTAGGTAGGCCATAAGTTAGGGATAAAATGACCCTAGGTCTTGTTACTCTGTTTACTGTTCTGAAGGAATTTCGCAACAAATACAACGTACCAACAAATGACAATAGAATATAGCAAATTCATTTGCGTTTGCTTTCGGTTTCAAGATTCCGAGATGCACACCCACCTGATTCCCATCTGAAAAAAATATGAAAATTGGAACAATAAAATTATTGACAATCTGCCAACAATCAGGAAATTTGCCAACGCGCCATCGCCAGATAATCTGTTGTGGTGCTTTGACCAAGCCTGCTGAGCAGAACGATCGCTTTGCACTGTGTTAAGAGTACAGGTTTCCGAATTTACAGCCACCAAAATACGACTGAAAATTTGACATTCTTCTGACTTTTAAAACACAAATTTAGCTTAATCTAGCGACGTTGATATCTTACCTACCACTGTGATGCAAGTCTTGTGAAAATTCGGTGATATAACATTGCAAATCGATCCAAAAACTGAGCCTTGATAAACGCTGCTCCGACCATCACTGTTCGGTCATGTAGTTTTGCCGGTTCGAAGTCGAAGCACAGACTCTGTTCCCTCCTTGATGAAAGTAGTGGTTTTTGGCTCTTGTTTCGCATGGCCTTTTGCAGGGGGGGGGGTAGAGAGGTCAGTCTCTTGCACCAGTATTAAAGTACGCACTGTGTTACTGTTAGCTTTGATTTTTGCTGTGTTGTACGAAAATGTGAGAGCTGTTGCTTGGATAGAATCATTAATCCTCCTGCGGGATTCGGGCGTACGGTCATGTTTTTGCACAAAAATGGTGACGTCATACGTGAAAAGTTGGCCGTTCCACGTTTTCGAAAACTAAGGGTGTCTAATATTTTAGATCTAATCCTTTGAACATTGGGTAATACAACTGTAGCTAAGTTTGATGTTGTTACTGTTTAGAAGTTTGTAGAGTTTGCCATGGTATATAATTGTCCGAATTCTAACCCTAACCCTAACCTCAACACTAAATTGTAACCCTAAGGATCAGACCAAGATTTATGTTAATCGACTGATGACCCTTCGAACCAATGAACCTTATCTTCAATTCGGACTAAGAACCCCTGTGCCATATTCAGACTAATGACCCTTCGGACAATGAACCTAAGGAATAATTTTGGAAAATTAATCACCAATTGGGGGCAAGCACGTAATCTGGTGTGGGCTGGCAGCTCAGGTGAAAACATATAAAATATTTAGAATAAGGTTATTCCGTGGTCTACCTGAAAATAGGCGGGAATTCTGTAACGCAGTACAATATTACAATTCAACACACGGCTATGGTGTGCGAATTGTAATTAGAGCGGGAGCACGGACCTGGGTCAAACATCGTCGTTCATGTCCCACTACATCTAAGCTTTGACACCTTTGGTAGTTAGTATGGACTCTATATCAATGCAAGGTTGTTAGTGGTCTCAAATTGTTGTGTCACTTTTTCAATAGGGGCCAATTTAAGCTTCCACAGGGGTCCCAACTTTTAAAATACTCCAATCATGTTGAAATGTATGCCATATTGTCCGTCTAGTCGTAAGGCCTCCAAAATGTATAGTTGTACCATCCATGGCCCATTGGTTTTTGAGTTAGGTCTATTGGGTAAACTGCTAAAATGTGAAAAAGGTCAATTTCCATTTGTACAGGGCCCAAAATCAGAAGTTGCTCCAATTTTGGTAAAAAATGAACAAATTGTTCATCTAGCTTAATGGAATATTTTGTAGCATCTGCAATGCATATTTATCATGTTATGTGACAAAATAGGTCATGGGTCAACATAATCCAATTGGCATTGACCTTCTTTGACCTTTATCTCGGTAAGGAACATGTAAAAACCAAAATCTACTTTTTGGGAGTCATCTTTCCTCGGGCAATAATTTGCAATGTTGACCCCTGTACATTTTTTTTTTTTTTTTTTTTAATGTTTTAGTCATTTTTACCCTTTAACTCTAAGACCAATAGTCGTAAGTGGTACAAACTATATATATTTTGGAAAATCCTTATGATTAGACGAAAATTTGGAGTAGATTAAAAGCTGACCCCTGTGTAACCTTAAATTGGTCCCTTTTGAAAAAAGTGACCCCACCAATTGAGACCACTAACTCTGCATTGATATACAGAGTGAATCAAAACAAAATTTAACCCTGACTTGTTTACTCAACGGTGACGCAGTTGATGTTGTCCTGATCTGCATATTGTGGACTTAAATGTCAAGTGCCAAATCTGTCGCTATTATACTGTGTATTTTTTTATTGCCAATCTGTATGATGTTTGTTTTAGTGGAGTCCGGTGGCACATTATGTATGTCTTTTCTCCTTTGACCACCGGACTCAAGTCAGGGGCGGATCCAGACTGACTGGAGGGGGGGAGCAATGATACGTTTTAATTTTGCTGTGCTTAAGTGCTGCGTAGCAGCCACGGCGCCGACATAGCGGGCGTGTGTTTGGGGATGTGGTGCGGGGAGTTGTTAACGGGGGATACCACCCCTCCCGCGCGAAGCGCGGAAGCTCTTCATTTTTCTCATGGCAATAACTTTTTCCCACTGTAGTTAAGGGGAAATGTTCATATCACTTATTTGTAAGTGCGCTGGAAAGAGTTCAGTGTTTCAGGACAATTGATCAGGACTTCGAGTATATAAGTTTATATCAAAATTAACAGCGGAGTAAACAGTTCAACGCCGAGGCACGGTGAAGTTTTATATTAACTGAGGAGAAGGTCAAGTAAAGTGTAAAATAAGAATTATGTAGTCAAGATCACGCGTCCCCTACCAAATGATTGAAGACTCTACTATCGGCTGTCGTAAAACAATAGCAAATTGTTGCCGGTCGACAGACTGAGACATAGTGGTCTTTTCCTCTCAAAAAAGTGACTCCACTTCAATTGGAAAAATCGGAAAAACAAAGTCGCCCAAAAATTTCTTTATCATACATTTTTTTAATTAGCTAACATATCAAACATCATGGAACAATAAAAGTTATGAACACCACTCATGCCTATATTTTTACATTTGAACTTCAATTTAAGTTTGTTTTCGGTCTGGGGCCCTAGAGATTACGTATCCAATATGCATATGGAAAGTTTATTAAATGAAGTTTTAATACTTGAATTCATGATTTCTTACATAATGGTGCGAGATATATCAGAATGCTTATGGTGAAAGCAATTGCTGGTAGGAGACAAATTGTACATTAAACGACAGTCTTTCTTTAAGACTATTTTTGTATTTTTTATCGATCTTATGAAAAATTTCCAAACAAGACAAGATCTTTTTTTTTTCAATACTGATAGTAAGCTGGTTTTCTGACTTGTTTAAATTTATTTACTT
>JAMKCH010071560.1:0-21420 GCA_023653785.1 Ophioderma brevispina
TACAGACAAAAAGGAGAGCGTGTAAAAGATGACTTCGCCTTAAGGCAATAAAATGGTCCCAAAGTTGACTGACTGTTACATGTTTGTTATACTTAAGGCACTTTAATTGCCCATGAGCGGTCTGGGATGTGGGAATGCTTGGCTTAAAGTCGGTAACGCATTGCAAATTCTTATAGCTCGTGTTACTTTATGTATGCTATTTTTGTTGCATCATCACAAAGGAGGTCGTCGCTCCGAATCAAATTTATGATAGCCTTGGATATGTTCAACGATCCATAATTTGGTTCTTTGCTTTGTATATCATGTCAAGGGCGATCAAACTGAAGACGTATTTAACATTTTATGCATACTGGACATTATGTCAGCCAAACCCATTATCTCTACATATCAATAAGCCAGGTGGGAAAGTCGAATACATTTCGCTAAAAATGAATAGTACAATGCTCGTTCTATATAATGCAATCACCATCCAAAAAATGACTTGCGTGTCTTGGGCTTTCTAGATTTCTTATTTAGCTCATTTGCTGGACAATCACAATAAACTTATATCAAACATAAATCACTTAAATACACCAACAGTCCATTTCACACCAAACGTTTCATTTGATCGAAGTTTGCTTCTATTCAGCTTCTCATAATTAACAGAATTCTCGGTACTACAATTTTTAATTTTCGGTTTGAGAAGGCAATTTTGATACCTTTGGTCTTGAGTGTACTATTTATGAAACCGGTTGTATGCTCAAGTTTAACGATCACGTTTAATTCCAAAACGCAAACTGTTGGGTGTGATCTGGTACCATGGCCTGCATACCGTCAGTTAGAAGCAATAAGAAATTCACACGGAGGGTAGCACGGTCCTAAATTAGTTGCGTCTATAAGTGGGCAAAGAATATTCTCCTAATATATCGACGGATTGTGGTGTTTGCCAAGTGCATATGGATGTGCCTGTCAGCACATTGCACTCCTCATACGGATGTCTCAGAAAGAACGTTAACCTCCAGAACGGCCATTTTTGCTTACTTAATCAATTCTTTATCCTTGTTTTAGCTTTATATTATGAAAAATTAGACTCTTTTGAACATATGTGTGAAAAACCAGAAAGAAAACGTTGAAAAAATACCAAACATGACTATTTCCCGAAAACTGATGCACACATACTTTGTCCACGGCTACCAATAGCAAGAACATTACATTTAATTCTTATTGATTTTGGGCACACATAATTCATACATTTAATTCATTCAACTCTTATCGCATACGATTTTTGCTTGCATTACGTTTCGTTTGAATATGCTTTATTGTTGGGACCGGGTATATCAAAAATTCCTCTCGTCTTACAAAATACCCAATTGGCGGGTCCACTTTGAAAGAGTAATTTTAATTTGGTTTCTTTTCTCGTTGTTGACGCGAATGTGGCAGTAACCCGAGTAGAGATTTTGGTATTTAACTAGAAGGTGCATCAGTTTGAATGTTATGAGAAAATGTTATGTTTGTGATTGTCATTCCTCTCACTATATCAATTGCATGTGGTTTGTAACTTTTTATTGTAATTGTATCTTTCATTTGTTATCTATATTTTTAATGAAATCCGTGGTTTTACTTGTAAGACGGACAAGCTGTCTTTAATATAACATAAAGTTACTGCGTTCAAACCAAGTTGTCCCGTGTCACCGTAAAAAAAACCCTGATTTTATTCAATTTGTACAACTCAGTCATTTATGACCCTATATCAATCGGGTTGCTGTTTTTGCAAAAGTAACAATACTTTGGTAAATATGCATAAAAACATTTAAAATTTTAAAAAAAAAAATTGGGGTACACTTTTCTCACAGATGTGTAATTTTTGGTCATTTAAAATTGAAAAGACTATGAAAAATGGGTTTTATGCCCTTTTAAAAATCATTCCGTCATATATCCCTAGCGGTCTCTTAACTGCATTTTATTGACCTTTTGAAAATCACCATGTTTTTAATCACGCTTAGCGACCTTTGCCCTTGTTTTATAAACAAAAAAAAATTAAAAAAAACGGGACTGCCCCTAGATCTAACAAGAAAAATTACGCTACCTCCTTTTTGCGCCGTGATCGTCGGGATTTAGTCATTTTCCGAAAATGACGTTAGGGGACAAGGCTATTTTATAACAAGTTCAACAGATGAAAATTGCGCGAGTGGAGATTTCGATTCAAGTGTGAAACTACTGTCGATGTAATGTCAATCACATTTGCACGGAAAATAAGACTCACCGCGCGACACCTTTTGCAAAGGCTTGCGGTGTGGGTTTAATTTTCTTGTATACGACATGGCAATTCAAGCGTGTAATCATAGATGTCTTGGCATTATTGAAGTAATTATTGAAAATCGTGAATGATCCCCACGCCTAAACTTGAAGACATCAAAACAAGCAATAAAATGCATCCGCAATGATTTTAAATTGTTTTCGACAGCCTACCGGCGGATTAAAAAGCCCAGATGTGATTGTTTTATTGCTGGGCATGGATTGAGGAGTATTTTATTTTCAAACTAATTAAATTGTAATTATCAGATTGAGGTTGGTGAAGGTGAAAAACAATCAAGAGAGTGAGTTAGTGCTTACGCTGTGGTCTTGGAAAGTCAAAGACACTATACTGATTTGAAAAAAAAATGAAATTTGCAGGAATAGCTTCAAACTTGAAGGGTAAGTCTGTAGATTCTTCATAATTACCTTTTCAGCTGTTAAAATTGACAAAAAAGGAAGAAACGGCAGTGTTCAAGATACTGAGTCTCATTCAATTACGTGTTGTAGTAGTGTCCGTTCGGACATAAGACTAAAATCTCCGATCCTGTCATTATTAGGTTGCTTCTGGTATACCATTGGCAGGGTATGTTAGGATACATGATATGTTTACATACATGCCAAAAATCTGATTTTTGATGATTTTTCGATTTTGACGATTTAGCAAAATCATGATAGTGTCTTCCAGGACACGTTATGATCTGTGCAATCAAAGGCGGATAAATAATCCATAGCTGATTTTTTTCAAAATAGTTTTTAAGGTGGAAGAGCAACATATCAAAACTCCCAAGTTTCCCCCTTGTACTTACTGAGGAATGGGGGGGGGGCAGTTTTATACGAGAGTAAAAAAAAAATAGAATGATAAAGAAATTGAGCACATTTTATGAATAGCGCCTCCATTTTCAAATTTGAGATTTCCTAGTGAAAAATAGTACCATCTTACAAAATTACCTCTAACTTGACTTGTCTGCAACCAACGGAACAACAAAGTGGATCAAGCGTTAGACACGTACATGGCGTTATTTCCCAACTATTTCATATTGAAAGGCCGTTCCCAGCAACGTTGAATTAGTACCGGGATGTCCGATCTTAATTATCCTAATTGAAAATTCCTATTTTTATATTCTTTTTTTTTTTCGTATTCTGTAATGAGTATTATTTGTGATTGGTATTGTAATAATGTTTGTAATTTCTGTTTTGACCCCTACCATTTACAAAATGTAAGCCTTAAAAAATACAAACTCCTTCTTTTGCGATACACAAACAAGTGCGAGTTTTACAGTCACAGGGCATAGTTTAATAGCCTTACCAATACCAACTTGCAAAAATCCACATTTTTGGAAAATTGGGGCGTTCTTAAAAATGTGCTGTTCATTGCTTACATTTGAGCTAAATTATTGACTATTGCATTCTTCTAGTCTCACGAATTTGAAAAAGTATAGTTGCCTAACTTTTGACATGTAGGTTTCGGTATACGGGCCAACAATTGTTCAAGGTCATCTTTGGGGAAAATTTTCAAAACAGTTCCAGTTTAATCAAATTAATCATTCAATGCCACAGTCCGGCCCGTAGCCAGGAATTAGGGGGGGGTGGGGATTGCCAGAAGTGGACCTTTATGGGTATCAAAAACCATTTTTCGGTCGGCTCGCGCAGGTTGACCCAAATTTTTTCCCCGGCGTCTCAAATCTGCAGACGGGGGGGGGGGGGGTGGGGGGGGGAATGAAGGTGACATAACATCATAGCAGCGTGGGTAAACAGTTACAATAGGCGTCATGACATAGTATCAATCGCTGGCTTTTACTCATTCATATAACATGAACACCTAAATTATAGGCAGCAACCAAACTTTAACAGACAAAGTGGACCTTAAACATGGCAGCGGACTTCAACATTCATAAAGCGGACCTTTTGTCATTTTTTGGGGGGTGCGTCGCCCCCCTCTCACCCCACACCGCTACGGCCCTGGCCAGAGTCCATTTAAAAACGTTTCATTTGATCGAGTTGCTTTTATTCAGCTTCTCAGGTGTTACAGAATTTAATCGTATTACGATTTTTTATTTCTGTTTGAGAAGGTATTTGATACCGTTGTCTTGAGTGTACTATTTTGAAACAGTGATGGCTAAATTACGATCACGTTAATTCCAACACGTGAAACTGGTTGTGGTGTGATATGGTACCATTGCATGATACCGCAGTTGATTGCTTTAGAAGGAAAATAAAAATTCACACGTAGGTAGACCCGGTTCCTAAATTTAGTGTCTTCCCCATAGTGGGCAAAAGATATTCCTCCTATATATCGACGATTGTGGTGTTTGCACAAGTGCATTGATGTGACCTGTCATCAATATCTCTCATATAATTTACTGGCTGGTTCAATTTTTCAAGTAAATGATCACATTTTTTTCAGGTTTTCAGGTTTCAGGAACATGTATAGTTTGCCTAACTTTTGACATGTAGGTTTAGTAATACAGGCCAACAAATGTTCAAGGTCATCTTTGGGGAAAATTTTAAAAACAGTTCCCTTTTAATCAAATTATCCACTTAATGCCACAGTCAGGCCGTAGACACGGATTTAGGTGGGGGGTGGGGATTTGCCAGAAGGTGGACCTTTTGTGTATTCAAAAACCATTTTTTCGGATCGCTGCGCTCGCAGGTTGACACAAATTTTTTCACCGTAGTCTCCAAATTCTGCGACGGGGGGGGGGCGGGGGGGGGGGGGGGGGACTGAGGGTGACACACATCATCGCAGCGTGGGTTAAAACAGTTACAATGAGTAAGGACATGTATCAATCGCTGCTTTCTTCATTCATATACAGGAACACCTAAATGATAGGCAAGCAAAAAAACAACGTTAACATGATAAAAAGTGGAACTTAACATGGCGAGCGGACCTTCAACATCAGAAAGCGGACCTTTGTCATTTTGGGGGGCGTCGCACCCTCACCCCCCCACGGCTACGGCCCTGGCCAGAGTCAGTTAAAAAAAGTTTCAGTGATCGAAGTTTGGCTATTCAGCTTCTCAGTGTTACAGAATTTATCGGTATTCGATTTTTATTAGGTTGAGAAGGTAATTTTGTACCTTGGTCTTGAGTGTACGTATTTTGAAAAGGTTGTATGCGAAATTAACGATCAGTTAATTTCAAACGTTAAACTGTTTGGGGTAGTACCATTGCGGAATACCGCAGTGATTGCTTTAGAAGGAAAAATAAGAAATTCACACGGAGGTAGACACGGTTCCTAAATTAGTGAGTCTATAAGTGGCAAAAGTATTCTACTAAATATCGACGGATGTGGTTTGTTTGCACAAGTGCATCTGGAAGTGAACTGTCATGCAAGGACTCTCATTTAATTTACTGCTGTGCAAATTTATTAGGAAATGACACATTTATTCAGGTTTTCAGGGTTCGAAAAATGGATAGTTTGTCCTAACGTTTGGCATGTAGGTGTAGGAATCCAGTCCACAAATTGTTCAAGGTCAATTCTTGGGGAAAATTTTAAAAACAGTTTCCATGGTTAAATCAAAATTCATTCCCAAATGACGTGGACATGGGATACGGTAATATTATGCGGAGGGTTGCGGTTCGTGTCGGCCAAAGCGCGCATTTGTTTTGTTTTCCCACTTGTGTTGATGATAGATATTATTGATATAACATGTCACCGCCCTAAACAAGTCAAAGGAACCGTGTCCAAACACAGTGGGTCTCAAAATGATCCCGCCTGAGATGGGACCAATGTCTGGCTGCTTCATTTAATTCCGCAAGGTCATTGTCAGTGCATTGTTGCTCACAGTGGCAAACCATGGTCTGTGGTGCTGGTCACAACCAGAGGTAGTATCCTGATCGGCTTCCAGGAGGACGCCCAACTTCACCAAGGAAACCTTAGATCAGCCAATTCGGTTCTTAATCTGTTGAGACATCGCTATTTAGCCCATGAGGAGTTTCCAGATACAGGTGGAAGATTGCTCCCAGGTTCTATACTAATAGATAATTACTTGGTTGATAGCAAGTCTTTCTTTCCACAATACGACTTGAGCAGATCTATTAGACTGATTCACGAGGTTGGGACTTGCTTAAAAAAACTCTTCTGAGACATGATCACGGATGGCTGGTGGAGCAATCCTGTTAGGTTGTAACTTTCCCGTTGGGTGTTGGACGAAGAACCATTCTGTGATAAGCCGGCAGGAGGCATTTAATGATGAATAAAGCTTCTGGCATGGGGTGATCTTTTCCATACAGGCAAGCATACTCTGCACACTAGCGGTATTGAGCGAGCGCCCATCTTGTGCCAGTGAGTTTGTTCAAAGAGTTATTGCGTGACATAACTTACTATTCGTCGTCTTGATGTGGGTCCCAGAGAGAGTGCGGTCAAAGGTAACTTACGTGGCGTTACAGGGTTATCACAGTGCTCAGGGGTGTTCCAGACGAGGTGGTTACTTAAGCGCCGTTGGCTTCACGGTTTTGCGTGAGGATAAGTACAAGAAACCAGTACACACCCGTGTCTGGATGGATTTGTACGTGTGGGTGGGCTTCTAGAAGGAAGAAGAAAAAAGAGCTCTCTTCAAACTGTGAAATATGATCTTGTGCGCTAATGACAAGATCGTCTAAATGATAAATGAAGGTTGTGAACAGGAGAGTTGCAAGCATTGATTGTGTAGCCAATCTAGCCCTACGCCATCGGCTCTTCGTCGCTCCTAGCTGAAACAAAGAACATCCTGTTGAAACAACAATCTTTGTCAAGCGGCTATCTTGGTGAGTCCAAAATCTTATGGAGTAGCCATCTGTGATTACGGTTTTGCGTGAATGCCTGATATATCAAACAAACACAACTCCGGTAACCACAACCTTTCGAAACTCTCCTCGTTGTGTTGAGTTAGGTTGAGAGTATTGGCAAGTTGTGCTTTGCCGGGGCGGAAAGGAAATCTGCTTTCTTCTGGTTATGAGGTGTTCGTCTATCACAGGTTGCGATACGACTGAGCAGGAGGCGTTCAAAGAGTTGTAGGTATGGCTGAGGAGTGTTATTGATCCATAACACTTGCGGAGTAGATGGATCTGTCCCGGGGCTTTAGGACGTGCCATATAACATGTTCTTCATCCAGATTTGGGAACCTGTGGGAAATAAGGGCAGCAATTGTAGAGCTCAAGAAGCATTCTTTACTACTGGGCCGAAGTTTTTCAGCGCGCCGCAGTTGAGATGTTGTCAAGGAACAACTAAAGCACCACTGTAACAATTAACAGGGGTAAAAAAGATTGAATTTATCAACTTATAACTTATCAAGAAGTAAAGAAATAAAGAAATGCTTTTTGAGGTTATGAAATTGCTCAACCATACAATACTTCGATAGTGATGCGTTGTATTAGAATAAGCAAACATAATGGGGTTTGAAAATATTCTTATTGAATTCTGACCTCTTGGGGCTGTTGTGTACCATAACATCAACAGAACGGGTCATCGGCCTTGTCCTTGTTTTTTCGTATTTATTTCGATGAATATTAAAATGCTCTTGTTTGACTTTTCTGGCTCTAGTGACAATTCTGTTCGAGTAGGCAATTTCCCACGAGGGGGGGGGGGGGGGGGTTCCAAGAAAAGTTTTGATTCTACTTGAGTTAATTGATTTTGCAAAGCGTTACGAAAGCTATGTTAGCAAGGTAAGGTCCTTCGCCATCCGTCCGGTGCTTGTTATCGCCGTAAGAATGATTAAATTATCTCTTGATATTTATGAGGCTATGCGAGGAAAAGCTATGGTTGGTTTTCACATGTAGCCTACTTTTAGATATAGAAGTTTCTGAATTTATTTAAAAAATGTGTATCGGTTCATATAAAATACAAGATATGTGGAATGTTGAACGTATGCTTTAGACTTTGATTTTACACTGTAAATAAGGTTTCCACCTTGTTTAAAGTTATTGATGATGCATGAACGAATTGATTGATTATTATTTCTAACAGTGACACCAACTGAACATAGAAAAAAGGACCTTATCCTCGTCTGGTACGATAGAATTAATATCCAACACATTATTAAAAATTGTTTTAGAACTATCAGATAACGTATGATGGAAAACTCCGATTAATCACATAAATTAATAACCTATGAAGGGAGATGGGTGTAACCTTGGCATGTCGCTATGCTAGGATGGAAGTAAGACTACGGTGACATCGTAGCGAAATAATTGTTCCCGGGCAAATCTCCTAAATATTATTTTTGATATATTAATAAATCATTGTAACATTAAAATCATAGAAATTATTCCGTGTGATAATGAGAATATGAATATAAAAAACTAGTGCTTTGCAACAAGATTGACCACGTTCTAAGCGGATAGTGTGTGTGGGAAACTTCCTGAGTTGAAACATGTTGAAGATGTTTGCAGTCAGAGAAACAATATGAGCACAGTTGTATTTTCTTGGTCATTCTATGTGAAACTGGTTACAAGTTTGTTTGTTGGCCAGAGGACGCAAGAATTCAAAGGAACAATAGACTTTGTGTAATGTCTTAATTAAAGTTCAGGATGTGGGATTTCCTCCGACACGTTTCGCCGGAATGAAAGGATTTGCGACAGTTTGCACTTGTCGTTGATGTTTAGTATCATGGAAGATGTGCTGAGGAAAAAATTCAGCTGCAAGTCATTCTCCTTTGCCATTTGACAAAATCTGTTAAACGAGTTGTAGACATCTCATTCGAAGGTGACACGCCGATAATCTTAGTTCTTTATTACAAATCGGAAAAGCCTCAGATTCGCCAGAGTGAACAAAAAGGGTTGCCTTTGCAAAAACAAAGGGGATATTAGATCAAGCAGAATTTGTCTCTAGAGAGAGTTCACCTGAACGCACTGAATACTGAACATTCTATACCAAGTGCAGTTATACCTCCGTATTTCGTGCAAATAATCGGCTGGTCTAGAGCAAAACGGACTTTGCGATAACGTGAAACTGCCAGCAATAATTATTGAGGTGTGAAAATTTCCCAAAATTGGTGTATTGTGGATGGACCTCAATACACATCTGGGAATAAAGGTCAGCTGCGCAGACATAATACTTACTAATCAGGTGTTTTGCTTTCGGCTCGTATATATAAATGTTTAAAACATGAACACGCGCAATTAAACTCAAGAACAAGGTGGACACCAGCCAACAAAACTATAATCAGTTTAGTGCTCAAAACAATAATAAGTACATTATTGTTTTATTCAAGGGCGACTTTTTTTTGGGGGGGGGGGGAGACAAATGTTTTGTAAGATTTTTTTTCCCGGTCTCCTCAAGTGACTATTTGCCCGATAGTCAGTCATGTTAATTCTAGCCAAGTGGGAATTCAGGGCTCATTCTTCCGAGGTAATCGGGATTTTTTGGATATTAAAATATCAAGTGTATCATTCAAGAGCAGCTAAGCGGGTATCTTTTGGACATTTGTACCAGACTTGAAAAATTGACAGCAGGTATATACCCAAAATGTAAATAATCCCAAAGTAAGCTAAGCCGCTATGAATCGAATGATAATAATAATTCAAATTTCCAAGCAGGCGTTTCACGTACGAAAAACCTGTTTGTCCCCCCAAGACAACATTTTTTTTATTTCAAGGAACTGGCTTAATCTTATCAGAGACTTATGTTTAAAATCTCTTAAGTCTTGATAAGATTTAAACCTAATAAAGGGCTGATGAGGGTAAAGGATAATAGTCAATAAGCCAGTTTCTGTATGAGCCTTAAAATTCGATGTTTGTTGCAACCCATTTGGTGATTAATGTCCCAATAATCACTGAAGGGGGTGTCCCCTGACTAGGATTAGGTATGTTTCCGCCCCAAACGTTGCACATTTGCGCGTAATGCCTATTTCAAAATGGCCATCATGTTTTAAAAAATTTGCTATTGTATTTTCATTATAGATAAGAATTGTATACAGGACTAAACGAAATAAAGTTCTAACTCACTGAAGTGGGGATTACACCATTTAACGGTCCAAAATGGCCAGCGATAGGTGGCACGTTTTTGTTTTAAATTATAAAATGCCAAATAGATGGGGTGGTGAAGCATGCGAGAGTAGTACTATTGTGAGAGCACCAACAACGCAGAAAGAGATTCAAAGCATTTGTATTTTGCGGACTTGATCTTAACTCATGATGGCGCGGTTATACGCTCTTGGGGACATAACTTAAGAAGGAAAAAAAACCACCCTGGCACATCCCCCTTTTCGCCATCCTACGAACCATAACGACCCCTCTTGATAACATTTTTCCACAATGTTCTGTCGTACGTCGGGCGAATTGCAGGACCCCTCCACCTAGTTGACGCTGGGAAGACTGCTGTCTAGGCAGTCGAGACGAGAGCGAGAGGAGGAGAGCGAGCCCGTGGTACAAGTCAGAAACAAATTCTCTGATAGCCACTTGATGTGTGTGATCGAAAGGAAACTTAGGTCACCATAGTTTAAATTCTCATTTCTACATATGGACAATTTTTTTTCACTTCTTCAATAAGAATATTTTGATTTTTACTGGAAAACACCTTTGGACGTCACTGAGTAGTCCTTAAAACAGTCCAATCCCATTTATTATTATTTTATTGTATCAGTGAATTGAGCTGTTTGTTCTGAACTATTATATAGTCAGTTAAATTTTTAATTTAAACTAGTTATATGGCCAAAGTAGTAACCAGATATAGTAAAGGCACTCTCTAGGACAAGTCACGACCCAATTTTAATATGTTTTACATCTCTCAGAAATGATTTTATGGGTCATTATTAGGAAAGGTGTGTGTGTTAATCTAACGTCGAAAAATCTTCCTGATTTACGTACCCTGTAGAGCGACTATAATAACCGCCATCTTTAAAACAAGCCATGTATTCACAAATAAACCATAAAATTCTTGTGGAGCTCCCCAAAATATCACCCAGTCATTTTTTAACAATTTGCCATTTAAGTTCTTAACAAAATATGCCTCCTTGCTGCGGACATATAGACGACTAGATCGTTTTAAGCCCCTTCAGCAGTTAAAAAAACTTGGTTTCGGGTAGTCGTGGATAAAATTTTCTATCCGTCAATGCAATTATAATGGCGGTTTTTTGGTTTACATGAAAACAATGGCCAAGCCCATTTTGAAATGGGCAGGACACGCTAACGTGCAGCGGTTTGGGGCGGAAAACCATACCTCATCCTAGTCGGCGGACCATCCCCTTTAAGGGATATATGGGGGAAATTACATCACTAATTGGGTGCAACGATCGGAAAATCTGATGATGGAAGCTTATGGACTAAAGAGAATGCTGTAGAAGAAATTCGCAATACTCCCTTTCTATGGAGTTTGAATTAAATAGTAGGGTAATAACTGAGAATCCATTCTAGAAGTTGGGGGGAAGAAGCAGGTTTGAAGATGTGTTTCTATAGTTTGTAGGGTTGTGAATCAGAATTTTTGGTTCAACCTCTGGGCAATGTTGGGGCAATTGTAATATAAGGGGGTTGTAAGTTAGTAAAGGGGTAATTTTGAAATCAAGTCAAATGGTATATAAATGTAAACCAATGTTGGATTTGTCTTATTATAAGGATTTAAAAAAGGTTTATTAATAGTTTGTATAGGTTCGATTTTTTTAGCCCTGAAAGGTTAAGGTACATTCTGGGCCAACAAAAAGCCGTGCTCAGATCTTGTTGAAACCGGTTGTCATTGTCAAATTATTGCGCTGGTCATACTGAAGCAGAAATTTCATTGAGATTATTGGGGTGATAACTCTGTATACAATTGGAGGCAAGTTTTCCGTGACCCCTTATAGGACATGTAGACCCTTGTTACATTTTTGCCCACTTACTATTACGAAACCAATGCCCAAATATTGTAAAACAATGAAAGCGAACAATTTTTTGACACCGTTTCAACAAAAAATAGGAGAGCACGGGTAAGGTTTACCTCAGGGATGGGACCTTGTTGGGACCCATAATGGGCTCTACCTGTTGAACTTAAGGTAAAAACCTAGACAAACTATACCATTTTTTCAATCTTATGCTGCAGACAAATACATCGGTGTATATTTAAACAACAATAATGACTTGATTTCAAATTTACCCCTGTAACAAATTTTCTACCACCTGTTTTTTATCAAGTTCCCCACATTTCCCAGAGGGTTGGACCCAAAAATTCTAGATCAACACCCTTCAAAACTATAGAAATCATCTTCAAAACTTCTTCCCCAACCTCCTAGAATGGGATTCTCATTTATAAAACCATACTAAAAGGTTCAATATCATTTCATTTTCCATGTTAACAGATATGGGACATGATTTGAAAGTGCAAAGTGTAACTACTAATACTAATAATAATAATAACAAATTATTTCTCCCACAATCATGTTACATCCCATATGAAATATACATATTGTATACTTAAATATAATGAAGTGGAAGAATACTGGAAAGTAAGCCGAATACAGGCCTGTCAATTCCCAGACTCTTTTCTATTACTTTGTAGTTAGAATGAGTGTACTTTTTATAATTAAATTTTAAACCGATGCGTATTTTTTTGAAGTTTTTAACATTAAACATTTGATGGAATGGTTATTCCATTGTTTAATAACCCCAATGTAAGATATAGATACAACAACAAATCCAGGGTTTTATAGTAGGTCTTTGAAAATCTGTGCATGTCTTGTAAATAGTGTGATTTTAGCATTTGTTACAAACATGTTGTCCAATTGTGGAGGGCAAGGGTTGTTGCTTGTATTTTGTACATGTAATGTTCCAATATTATGTTTACCCAAATCCCATTATTTTTAGTTTGGTTATATAGGGGCACGTGTGTCCCAGTGGATTGGCGCCGTCTCCGCAATCCAAAGCTCGTGGGTTCGAGCCCCACTGCTGCCAACGTTTTGTGCCCTTGAGGTCAAGGTAAAGGCCCACCCTTGTTTTAAACCCTTAAATTTACTCCTCTCCACCCAGGTGTAATAAATGGTACCCGCCGGCATATTCAAGTGTCGGGAAGGGTAAACAGCCTCGCTTTGTAGAAGAGTGTATTCGAAGCCCCCTACAAAACAACAGTTACTATGGTGGGGGGTTTGGGGGGAAAAAAACAAAGTGTTGTGATTTCTTATGCCCAATCGGTTCGAAGAGACAGATAGGCACTCCGTTTCCTGTATACAGGTTACCAAAAAAAAAAACCAAGGAGGGGTTCCCCCGTCCCCCTTTTTTACGTTACCCCCTTTTACAAGTTTTTTTTGTTTTGGTTTATAATTGTTGTTCCCCCACAACCCAAAACAGGATTAAAGACATGCCCCCCCCCCCCACACTCTGTAAATCACTGTTTTGCTCACTGCTCTTATTGAACGCTTGTGCAGTTTTTCCATTTCGAGTGTTGCATCACTTGCCCTGCATTGATATTGTGTGATATGTGAGAGAACAGTGTGTTATAGAGACGAAGAAGTGCAGTTTCAGGTAGAAAGTGCTTTACTTTATATAAAATTCCAGTACTGCTGAACATTTCTTTCCTAACTCTCAATGTGAGTTTTTCTAGTTAGAATTTTGGTCGAAGTGATTCCATAAATTTAAAAGCATAAACTTGATTTATTTTAGTGGTTATGCTGGAGCTATCCAAGAGTTATTTTATTGTTTTATTGTGCGTGGCCAAAAAGCAATATAGGTTGTTTTTTTTAAGAGGTGAGTGAAAGTTTAGTTTGTCTAGAACAGTGTTTAGTGTTACTTATACCATGATTCATTAGTGTATTTAGTTTGTTATACCATGATGTGATGTAAATGCACTAGTGGCCATCGGCATATACGATAAAAGACATATTCATGAGCGAATTTTGAATAGTCATTAAACAAGAAATAAGAAAACCCCAAGGGTCCTAAATAGAGCCTTGTGGCATACTAGTGTCGATATGTTTAGTTGGAAGATTTGTGACTATTGTAATCAACAACTGCATTCGTTAGTGAGGTAATTTTTTAAAAAAACCAATCCAAGACAATACCACTGAAGCCATAGTGATAGGTCATTTTTTAGCTAAGAGGTGACATCATGATTTATAGTGTCAAAATGCCTTGGAAAGGTCCACAAATACCCCAGCAGTTGGTTTTGAATTAGTTATTGGAAGCCTGAGTAATTGTGCACAAGCGTTGTGATTGTCATACTTTTAGAATTGTGGGACGAATTAAATTGGTTTTTCAAAAAAGTATGTTGTGGTTGTCAATAAATGAAATGCATCTGTTAAAAACAAGACGTCTCTAAAATTTTATTAAAATCCCGTATGCACATAAATTGTCTCCAAAAATATTCATAACCAACCATAACCCCGTCTCCTAGCCTGTGGTACATTTAGTAATTTTGACAATTTGTAAATGGGGCTCCGCACGTCAAATTGCAATTGGGATTTGAATTAAAATGATTTTAAAAAGAATAAGGTAACTTTTTTCTATAGATTCGAAAACTTTCCTTATGGCCACGTTACTCCGCGTTTTTTCAATAACAATAATCAAAGCCTCGTTACAATATGCTTCCTCAAATGGGAAAATGGCCCCTTTTCATGAAAGCCAGGCCCGTATACCGAGGGCTGAGGAGATGAGGGATGAGATATCCGATGAAGGATGCGCGCGACAAAATACATGCTGAGATAACAGGGTTCACCTTTTGTAAATTCGTACCCAAAACAATAAAGCTGGTGCGCATCTTGATAAAGCGGTGTATTGCAAATAAGTTTAATCGCGTATTGGAAGTAATAATAATCCCATCCGTAGAAAAACAGGAGATTCCTCCTAGGTAACAATAAAATGTTTGTGTATTAAAAAGCAATGAAAGATATGACCGAAATATTTTGATTTCCCCCATAAAGGTAACTGCCGCAGGTGATTGATTGTTATTAAAAAAAAACACAACAAGAAGTTGTGGACAATATAGGCAAAAAATAGCATGTTTTGATCTATTTATAGATTTACTTCCTTCCAGATTAACTGTTTTTTTTCAATACGGATATGCTTTTCAACAAATAAAGTCACTACTCTAAATCATGAATGAATTAATTATACATAATGACATATAATATTCGCTATTCCTAAAATGCCTTATCCCATAGTAACCTTTCCGAGAAATATGGAACTAACATACCTTTTAAAGCTTATTAGCAATATGCTAAGATTAGGTGATAGGACCAAAGAAGTAGAGTTTAATTTTGGAAGATGCAGTTTCAATTGTTTATTAAATGAACATATTGTGAAAATATCCAGATCAGAAATGTTTGTATGAGAGGTCAGAAATTTCTCGGGGTTAATGTCAAAAGCGAACTTCTAATATATCGTCTTGTGAGTGCATACCTTACAACTGCACTTTTAATACATCGTCTTTGTATGATATTGTATATCTTATCAATTGAAAGTATCATCATATCTATTGGAATACAAAGATTATGAAAGCATTCATATCAACAATCTATATACTATATATAGAAAGGAAACACATATTGGGCCTTCATGAGGTCAACCACATTACTCCTCCTGAGTCCATTTTATTATTTTCTTTGCAATCACCGAACAATTTAATGTTATGTTCTAAATTTATGCAATATTCCGTGTAGATTAACTTTTATTATTTTCTTTGTTTTTAGCTTTTTGCGTCCCAGAAGCAATTGGCAATTCACAGTGTGCTTCTCCAAAATAATGACTATATAGTTTCAGCAGGTTCAACTAATACCGTAAATTGCTATCGCGGCAAATCTTTCCGGGAAAGTGCAAATTTAAATGAGATGTTTCCTGATCGATTTCTTCGTATCATATTTTGAACAAACATCAATACCCCTTTGTCATGCAATTTACACGATTGAAGTCTTGAACTCGTGAGTCTGAGTGATATTAAAATAAAGCCACTGAAAATAGAACGATCACGAGGTGGATTTCGGAATCGTTTTCAAGTAAGCTATTGGGCGAAATTTAAAAGGGCAAAATACTCAACAAATGTTTGGACAATTTTTCACAACTTATTTTTGATTTATATGTAATCTATCGACGTTACTTAAAGGCATTCCTCATCCATACAATTCCAATATTCAGAATCATGACATATTTCTTAACGATCGATCGGAGTTACAATCTCTGGCTTCACACACTTCACATCTGGCGAAATATATATATATCAACTTATGGGTGGACTATAAAACAAAGAACCCCAGACCCAAAGACCCAAGACCCCTTCAACTATAAAACAAAGAACCCCCGCAACTATAAAACAAGACCCCTCAACTATAAAACAACAAAATAACAATACAAAATTAAAAAAAAAGACCCCACCAACTATAAAACAAAGACCCCTCCACTATAAAACACACGACCCCCTCAACTATAAAACAAAGACCCATCTAACTTCAACACAGACCCCCAACTATAAACAAGACCCCTCCCTCACTATAAAAAAAGGCCCCCCTCAACTATAAACACGAGACCCCTCAACTATAAAAAAGACCCCCTCAACTATAAAACAACAAAATAACAATACAAAATTAAAACAAAACCCCCCTCAACTATAAAACAAAGACCCCTCATCCTATAAAAACAAAGACCCCCTCACTATAAACAAGAACTCCTCAACTATAAAACTACCCCCTCAACTATAAACAAAACCCTCAACTAAACAATGCCCCCCTCAACTATAAAACCAAACCCCCCGCACTATAAACAGTACCCCCCCCCTCAACTATGGTTTTGGGTCCTTGGGTCTGGGTCTTTGTTTTATAGTCATTTACATTGCATATAAGGAATCACACAAATTACCGTGTCATAAGTGCTGCAGAATTGTTTGAATATATCCAAATTAAATCTGCATTTGGGTACAAGCATGACAATTGGCAGAGATGTCAAGTAGAACCTACTGACATTTTATGATAATAGACCCAAATTATTTTTCCAAGAGGCTGCTAAATTTCAAATGGGCCACCAAAAATGCTGAAATTACTAAATACATCACCTTAAAAAATATCTAGTACAACTAATTTACATCTGTTTTACCTAAGAAGGTGAAATTCGGTGTATTGGACATTTCTAAGATGCCCCTACCAAAAGTTTTGGGGTTTTTGCCGAAAATCTGCCGCAAATCAAATGGCTCCATAAATTCTGTAAAATGTAAGATGTACAGGTAGAGGATATACAATTATTTTAAATTCTTGTACGTGTGTATCCAAATGTGGACCACTACTATTTAAACAATGCCCGAATGCCGCCATTTTAATTGCAACTGAGTCTGCAAATGTGCTTGTGTTTGATACACCACAACGTAATATTATATTTAAATATTATATTTACTGATTCTTACCATTAAGATCTATAGCCGCTAAATACGCTCACAGTTTCACCAAACATTGCAATAGGATGTCAACATTCCAAATCTGCTAAGAGCTTTGCAATTTCTTCTTTCTTCTGCACCGAAACTTCATGAAAGTTAAAGCTATTAAGGACCATTTTCTTATACACACCGCCATCATTGGGACATTTGTTGTCGCCTCCCTCTACACCAATATTCTCCCTTGATACGGCCTCGCAGCCAGCTGTACAAGCTTGGCCAAGGTGGCCACAACACACCCCCTTGATGATCTGACCACTTTGATGAAGCATCTACTATAAATCAAGAATAATTTTACCTTCATGATGTACATTACTTGCGGTAAATGGGAACAAGCGATGGGCAGTGAGAATGGCGCCCCTCGCCTGCCTTCGCCTTTTCATTTCCAGCCTGAATAGCAGACAAATGCATTGCTGGCAGCACCGTGTCTGTCCTTGGTTTTTGGTGGAGAAGACAACATCGATGATTTATTTTTCATCTACAACCAGTCTGAAAGAGGGTCCATCAAATGTTTACCACATCATTCCTTCTACTTACCATAAAATTCACTTATGCAATTCTCATCAACAGAATACATTTCCTGATGTCACCATCAAGAGAAGCAGAGACCAAACCTTCTCCACGGATCTATACAGACTGTGTCAAAAAAACTTATAATCACAGATTACTTTTTCTCAAAACTTAATAGCATCTTAATCTCACTTGAGCTTTAACACTGATTCCTTTTGGGAGGGTTTCAGGCCGTTCAGAGAATTTTAGAGTTGGTGTAGTTGGGGGTCTGGTCAGGAGTTATGGCCACTTATCTGAGACATTGAAAAACCTGTTGGTCCAGTTTTCGCCTCCCGATATCAAACCCATTTTATCACTGAAATCAACTTCAAACATTCTTTTTTTGAAAATTAAAATAAAAAATAGGTTTATTTTTTTTATTTTTTTTACGTTTTTCTTTTTTTATTTATAACTTTATAATGTCCACAATTACCATACACTACACTCGCATTGGGAAATTCCAATTCCAAGCAGTCTTGTTGTCTCACCTTACGCCAGCGTTTCATCGCAGAAAAAAATTCAGAAGGCAAACCTAAAAACAAACACCCTCGGTGAAAGTACTGAGGCCTTTTCACACCAACGATCTTCTTTCATTGTTCTTTGATCAACAATGGTTTCTTCTTCATTATTTTCCTTCCTGGCATCCTTGGTGGTAGTGGGGAATAGGAAGGGTAAAATTGGCATTCACCTATCAGAGCGTTGTCCGACATTTGTCCCCAACAGATATGGTGAGTGACTTTTCCATTAGTTTTCAGCCGTAATTCCCAAAATTTACATGATTTCATGTTTTATTGTTGCCCCTGAAAGTGAGGACCTCATTTCCCTCCAAAACATAATCTCTGGGCTTTCATCACTGTTTCAAAGTTTAATATTGATTAGTTAATGCTTCACACTCTGAGTTTGTACAATATTCTTGGTTTGATTGAAACCGTTTAAATAATCCCACAATGATGCCTACAGTCCCTTATACCTTAGTTTCTTGAACCTTCAGTGAAACCGGCCGACAGTGGTATTTGAGATTTTGTGTTCAAATTGAACACTAACTTTCGGTTTAGGGGGCATCAAATTGAATGGAATACCAGCGCGGATTTAGCGTAGGAACTGGTATGACAAATGGAAGCCAAAAGATCAACAGAAATGCAGTGTTTATATTGTAATAATTTTTAGTTTGATTGTATAGTTTTTATTGGGACAGTCTGTATACCAAGCCTGCACACACTCATTCAAGTATCTCATCCTCCAGTTGCACCCCTCGCCACTGTAGATGGCATTGCTTACAGGCAGGCTCTTCGCCTTCGACACATAGTTCTAAGATTCTAGATTTTTATACCATACAGAATGTGAAGAAACATCTAGTGCCAGAGGACATAGCTCCAGCGGAGTTAAGTAAGCCATCCAGAGAGCCCACTCACTACCCAGGAATAGGCTCTTGCAGAGAACCCAGAAACCAGAATACTACCCAAAACTCCCCCTTGTGGTTACTTTTCATCCCAGTCTTCCGCCCCTGCATTGATTGGTAAACACTAACCATTCACATTCCTCACACTTCGATCGCCTTCACGTTGCTGTTCCTGCATTCATCTTGGCTTAAGAGAAGCCCCGGCAATCTACGTGACATGTGATTCTGTGAGGGCTAGCTCCCCACTAACGGGCCCTTAATTTCACCTTGTGTAACATACATTTTTCAGCTTCTCTTTTCAAGTATCTCTGTACCTTTTTACACATTTTGTCATTCATTATTCCCCCTTTGTGATTTTTGCTTTGATTTTTTTTGTGTAATATATTTTATTATTATTTTTTTTAAAGTCGTCTGCAAGAATTGCAGAAAGGCACAATAGGGATTACTCTGGTTATATTGTCTGTGTATCTGTGTGTCGTGTATTCCGTGTGTGGGGTGTCTGTGGTCAAAAGTTAACACTTACTTATTGCATGCCGATGAGTTCCGTAAGGGCTATGGAGATGTAACTTGGTGAAAGAGGAGGCGGGGGGGGGACATGTAAGTTACCTCAGTGACTGGGTGACCTCATGGACCCTTGGCCACGGTCACAAACACGACGGCAGGACAAAACTCGCGGTCGGGGGACCGTGATGTATTTTTTGGGTTATTACATCTCCTTAATTTACCGATGCTTTGTTGTGTTATTATATTCTGTTTCTAATTCCCGTTCTTTTATTATATTTCAGGTTTAATTACAGGATTCGTGGCCCCTTCCTTTGATTATTATATGTTGTTATTGTAGTAGAAGTATCGTAAGGAAGGGACGCCTCTTAATTATAAGCTCGTAGGAGTTGTCCAGTGGAGGACCTAGCATTTAATTCCAGGTATCTTTGCCCCTCCGTTGTTATTTATGTTTTTCCATCCGTCTGCGCGTACTTGTAGTCTAACATTCCTAGCCTTTGGCTGCCACCCCCAAAATTTCTCCCTTTTCCTCATTTTTCGCCCCTTCCCTTTTAGCTTATTTAGTGAAGTATTAGTAAGGAAGAGGCCCTCTCTTAATATAAGGTCTTAGGAGTTGTACGTGGGGCCTAGCATATTTGTTTTCTTGTCATGTGATTAATCGATATATTTATCACATTGCTCTGCTCCATGTTGTATATTGAAATATGTAGCTTAAAACTTATGTCTCCTCCTTAAGCTATTCATCATCCCATTGTTCTCTTTCAGCTTTTTTACCCTGTCCCATGCCCCACTGATTTCCTGGTCATTATCACCATCCCCTCAGTTCATAACTCTTATTGTGCTATTTTCAGAAGCTCTTCAAGTCTTTTTACCATCACTCATCCCCTACACTTTTCCATGCCCCAACTGATTTTTGGTATCGTCAATACCTTGGTTCATTAACTTCCATGGTTCTTTGCAGCGTTCTCTCCCAGTTTCCTTTACTCACACCAATCCCTTCCATTCACCTTTTGTTTTCTTTTGCTAGGTTTCCTGCTTTTTTTTTGAGTTTTTTTAAGGATATGGCTGTATATTTGTCTTGATCAGTGTGCTTTTATGAAGATCCTGCTGGATCGAAAAGTCAGGCACACACTTTAGTAACACTTGAATTCAAGTAATTACAACCAGCATAATATATATCCAAAATAAAGGTACAGCAGATGCGAGTTATTCATTACACATATTTTTACTCATTTAGAGCAACTTTGGGACGTTTTAGAGAAACCTTAATATTTGTGATTTCTTTGAATCTATCCCAGGAGTATCCAGGTCACCAAAATGTTTAATTAATTAAAATTAACACACTTTCAGGTAAAAACCTATAGTGTGTTGTTCTGCTACAGCTGTTCTCTTATTTTATTGGTATTTGAG